>JABAKA010016124.1:0-29843 GCA_018857285.1 Termitomyces sp. Mi166#008 | reverse complement strand
TTTCTGGGATTTGTAGAACGTAGTTGGCCATGGTTGTAGATAGTGGAGGGTCCAAAATCAAGAGAGGTCAGGTTTAGCGGTAGATACTCCTGTTGTAACTGTCCGAGAGGGATTTATAGGAGGTCAGAACAAGGGCTGCACACACAATGGAATTTTACTGGCCCAAACACTACGCGATGTTGTTACATATGACAAAAGAAGGCGCCGTTTGATCAAAAAAATTTTTTTTTTCATCTCACTCGTTGAGCGACTTGGACTACAGCCTGTTGGGGTATTGATTTTCCACCTATTAACCAGAAAAAAGTGCTTCTTAATTGTGCTTGGACAGCTCCGGCTTTAGGCCTGAGCCAGCTCAGGAGGGCTCACGGCCTGCCTTATAATGTTCAAAGCCCTGAGTCAGCTGCGCAAGACTACCTCATGTTTGGACATGACAGTTGCCCAGTTTGTCTTATTTATCTCATACCTGTGATTATTTGGTTATCATCCCATCATCGGTCTCTAGCCAACGTGCCTTGGCCCTTCTCTGCATGCATCACAATCGGTAAATGTCGCGACCGTCTCAAGCCTTGACTAATGGCCCGGTTTCCATTCTTTACACAAAGCCATGTTAATCCGAGCCATAGGACCTTCCTTTTAGCTCAAGCCGGAGTCCTCAGAACACTACTCCCTCGTGGTGACGCTGGCGCCACAATGTGAGAAGAAGTCGAATCATTGAAAGCCTATTGACTCGTCTAGGGAACCCACGATTCACTGTGTGTCAAGTCATTAAAAACTAATCCCTATGTCTCACGCAGTATATTCTAGGATCTACACATCAATGTGACCTTCAGGGAAGTACTGCTTGATCGCATCCGTCACAAACCCTGCAGCCTTGTCCGAAGAGTGCGTCCTTGAATCCTCCACACAATGTCTGACAGATTGAAGGTACATCCTGCTTCTTTTCCCATGTCAAAGATTGCACGACTTTCCTTTATGGCGTTAGTGTATACCGAAAGATCGTAGCACCCGCTCCCAGCATGGAAATCGGAGACCAGTGGAGACAAAGTGGATTGTGATGCATGCAGAGAAGGGCCAAGGCACGTTGACTAGAGGCCGATGATGCGATGATAACAAAGTAATCACACGTAAGAGATGGCCAAGTTGGGCAACTGTCATGGTCCAAACATGAGGTTCTCCGGCTGGCGCAGCCGGCCCAGGGCTTTGAAAATCATCAGCCAGGCGGTGGGCCCCCTCTGAGCTAGCTTAAGGCTGGCTTAGGCTTCAAGAAGCACAATTAAGAAGCATTTTTTTTTGGTCAAACAGATGGAAAATGAACGGGAATTTACTTTTTAATGCTCCAACTCCAAATCGCTCAACGAGCGAGATCAAACGAAGCCATCTGTTGTCATATGTGACAACATCGCGTAGCGTTCGGGCCAGTAAAATTCCATCGTGTGTGCAGCCCTTGTTCTGACCTCCTATAAATCCCTCTCGGACAGTTACAAACAGGAGTATCTACCACTAAACCTGACCTCTCTTGATTTTGGACCCTCCACTATCTACAACCATGGCCAACTACGTTCTACAAATCCCAGAAATCGTCGCGCTTATCTGCGAATTAGTCTACTTCAGCCGTGATGGTGGTTTTGATCATGATCGCACCCTCGCCACAATGGCGAAAGTCTGCAGGGTCTTTAGGTTCTGGGCTGAAAAATTACTTTGGACGCAAATGTATTCTCTTCTACCATTAATACTGTCGTTGCCAAAGGATTCTTGGGCTGTTAACGGAGAACGATCGCGCGACCCCGTCTTGGTATGTCTTCTTCATTCTGAGTCTCCGTGACATGACATCTGACAAGTTGTGAATTGAGGTTTTTACAAGATCGTTCACCGCGCGGGAAATTCAAGACTTTCTAGCAAAGTCGTGCAGGATCACTCATTTGGTTCTGCCCAAACGAGACTTTCCATATGAAGGCAGGGCAAACAACAAGGCCGAATTTCTGCGGGTTGCACCCGAGGCATATTCAATGCTGCATCACGCTGTACTTGCCACAGGGCACGTCCTGTTCCCGAATTTGGTTTCGATAATCGTCCTCGATCCCTCCCCCGAACTTGAGCCTCTTTATGGCCATTTTGGACCAAAGATTGTCGAGGTTGATATCGACGTTAGTCTAGAGCACCCCCGCAATACTATCTGCCATGAATTCATGGATCATTTATGCCGCCAGAATCCGGATATCCAGTCCTTGAAGATCGACCTCACCCCCTACGAGGTCTTGTCCAAGGCAATTTGTGCACTCACCCAACTCGAATATCTCGAAACACAATCATTCCCAACTGCAGAAGGCCTCCAACATCTCGGTACCCTCGTTACCCTGAAAAACTTAATACTTGGACCTTTCCCCTCTCATTTCAATTGGTCAAATCAACTTACCTTTGTGTCCGTTGAACACTTTACGTGTCAATGTCACAACATTGACGATGCGATCCTGCTTCTATCCATGATATCCCACCCCCGTCTGACTCACCTTGTCCTCGAATTCAGCTGTCCGGATTTCAACAACCAATCCGGAAAGGAAAGACACAAGAAATGGACGAATCTCGCAGAAACACTTCTGCACAGCCTCAACACCTCTTTGCTAATCTCCCTGAACATTAAAGAATGGCCATGGTACCACGATGGCCCGCCGCCACTCATGTTTGAGTCCATTCTCACGCCGCTCCTTGAGTTCGAAAACCTGTGCGAGCTCAAGATCGACGCAGCCAGTGGCATGTATGTCACCAAACAAGACATTAGTCTCCTTTCTTGCAGCATGCCGTTGCTAGAATGGGATGTTAAGACACCCATCAAACGGTTGACCACAGGTAGCAATAATAATGACTGGCAAACACACGCTGGTATTGGCCAACCATCTATTGTAGCATAAATAAAAGTACTTGAACTTGACTTGGTTCCACTGACGAGAAGTTTCTTTCTGAAAGCATCAAGTCTTCTTTGCCTCCTATCCACACTTTCGTTCTAGAAGACTCAAACCCGAACCTTCCGACAAATTGAGCTCGGAAAAAATGTATATTGATACAAATACAACATAAGATGAGAGATCATAAATATCGTTGTAAATCGTTAGTTGAATCACACTGGCCGACTAGACCGTAAAAGACCGACTCACTACCACGCAGTCGCGTTCTGCTTCTCCAGATCCGTCAACGGCACGTACTATCCATTCATTAGTTCGGTATGCCGTGAACGTCGAGACAAGTCACTCACTGACACACCCATAACTTCTGTTTCAGTGACTTTACCATCTTTATCCTTATCAACGTGCATGATGTTTTGGAAATAGGTGCCGACGGGAATGAACATTCTCCCTGGGCTCGCGAGCTGTTCGAGGAGTTTGGGCGGGGTGATGGGTGCTGCGGCACCAACATGAATTGCGTCGTAGGGGCCTGCGTTGTATTCGTAGGTGTGCAAGATCAAAATCTACAAAGCGTACTTACCACCGGACTCGTATCCTTCGCCACACACAGACATGAAAGCAGTAACAAAAAGAAAACTCTCAAAACGCACCTTGCCTCCCATCTCCGGTAACGATCACAATCCTCCCCTCATCCACGGCCTCGCCAAGTCCATCCTTTCTAAGGTTTTCAATAGACCATTTTGCCAGCTCGTCAACGTGCTCGATGCCTACGACGGTGCCTGTGGGGCCGACGAGGTGGTGGAACACGGCGGCGAGGTAGCCTGAGCCCGAGCCGACGTCAAGGGTGCGGGCACCGGGGCGGAGGTAGGGTAGGATGTGGGATGCGGCGTAGGCATGCTTTGTGCACGTGAGGGGTAGCAAAGGAGGGAAATAAGAGAGGGACGAACCATATGTGGCGCGCTGATGGTTACGCCATGGCCGATCGGTCTGGTGTCGATGAGAATCGGAGACGTACGATGTATGGGAAGACGAACTGGGGAGAATCTTCGTATGGAGGTGAAGGGTGGCGTATGTAATTTGCTCGGTCGACTTTTGCCATGGCCTTGGTAATTCATCTGATGAGTGACTGAATGAATGATAAGGCAGATTTGAGACGACCTGGGCGACTTGGTCGTTAGTAATGATACGGGCGGCAAACATGTTCGAGATAAGCTCCTTGTTCGTTTTCCCGCTGCATCGCCATGCCATTCTCAATGCTCGAGGAGGAGAGCTTCGATAACGGAACAGTCGGAATGATCTCAAACTCTTGGCGCCAATGCGGAAACTCCCGGATGCGAGCTCGCCATCTCGGCCTCGGATTGCTCGTTATATCGTTATCGAGTGCTGCGCAGTCGCACGCTACACTGAGAGCCGTGGGGAGTAGCAGCAGCTTGGTACGCCTAGACCTTACGGAAGAGTTGCCAAGACATCTTCCTCGAAGCGCCGAGACACGCAAACGTGTGTCAATTATACCATTTTTGTCATATTGTATAGAATGATCTTGCCACAAAACATGGGGCCGAGGTCCAAGTTGAAATTCAATTCTCTTCTCTTCAACCTACCACTCGCGATATATCCATGCCCGCGGCTAATTCAACGCCTGTAGCCGCGCTACTTCTCACTGTTTTCAATGTGAGTCTATTCATGCCACGCGTGCCCAACGTGTGCGTTCTGACTGTCTGCAGTCTATCCTCGAGGTCTTTTTACTCTGTCTCGCTGGCTACATTCTTGCAAAACAAGGTATACTCGACAAGAAAACCCAAAAGGTTTGTTGAGCTTTTTCAGACCATAAACCGGGACTCATCGCGTTTTATCTGTAGCAAATCAACCATCTCAATGTAAACCTCTTCACCCCTGCGCTCCTTTTCTCCAAGGTAGCGTTCTTTTTGTCGCCAGGTATGTCCAAGCTGGATAGAATTGCTTTTGCCATCGCTGACACATTTGTAGAAAAATTGCGCGAGTTATGGATCGTGCCCATCTTCTTTGTGATCGTCACCCTGGTGTCCATGTTGGTCGCATGCTGTCTCTCATACTTCGTCGGCCTCAAGAGGTCACAAAGGTAGCTTTTTCCCCGCTCCACCACCCACCAATCCCGCTTACTCTTCACAAAGGAACTTTGCAATGGCAGCAGCAATGTTCATGAACTCCAACTCGCTCCCCATTGCTCTCATGCAGAGCCTCGTGGTCAGCGTTCCAGGCCTAAAATGGACTCCAGACGACAACAGAAACGCGATGGTGGGTCGTGCATTGACGTACCTCGTCCTCTACTCCACCCTTGGCATGGTCGTGCGTACCTTATTACCTCACCCGCTTTCCCTATTCACATTAGGCACTCACCGCTCCACCCAGGTCCGCTGGAGCGTTGGTGTACAGCTCCTCTCCCAAGCCGATGAAGACGCCGTCCCGGACCCTCCCCTCGTCGACATAACCGACGACGATGACGACCACTCCTCCACCACAGACCTCGCCTCGTCCCCGCACCCCGGTCCCGGTGCATCCACCTCCACCTTTGTCGGCACACCCACCTCGGAATCCCCGCGCGCTCTCTCGCCGCATCCCGACATAACTTCAAATCCAAATCCACACCTGCGCCTGCAGCCACCCGAACGGCACACGACGTATTACCTCTCCTTCCCCAACTCGCCCTCGCAGGAAGAGACGCCTCTCCCACCGGATGACACGCCCCCGCCCTCGCACCCCGCCTCCGCGTCTCTCTCGCCATACGCGGGGACACCCTACGGATCCAACGACGCGCTCCCTCTCCCCTTACACAGCTCGCCTCCCCCCGTCGCTCGCGTCCGCCCCTCCGTCGATGTCTCTCTCACCCACGCCAACGCCAACACCCTCTCATTGGACACCCGCATCCCTCACACAACGCGCCACCGCACGTCACTCCCACGCCGGCTCCTGCGCAAACTCCGACGGTCCCTCGTCGCGTTGCGCAACTTCATGACGCCCCCGCTCTGGGCCGCGCTCCTCAGCGTCGTCGTCGCGTGCACGCGGCCCGTCCAACATCTACTGGAGGCGCACTGGCTTAGCGTCAAAGGCGCCCTGGCGGCCGCGGGGAACTGCAGCATCCCACTCACGCTCGTCGTGCTCGGGGCGTATTTCTATACGCCGCCTTCGTCTGAGTCTCAGGAGGGAGGAAGGAAGGGGAAGGGGAGGGGAGGGGGAGGAGGAGCAATGGGAAAGGGCGGGAAGGGCGGGAAGTGGTGGAATGTAGATGTGAGAGGGTTCCTTGGGATGCGGCAGCCTATTATGCTCCCGGTAGACCCTGAGGGTGAGAATGAAAACGCAAATGGGAGTGGGTACGCGAACGGGAACGGGAACGCGAATGGCATAATAGGCGCAGCACGCGATGGATCGAAGCACGCACGGGCGGGCGAGACGAAGACGGTCGTTATTGCCGTCCTGTCCAGGATGGTCCTCACGCCCGTGATACTCATGCCGCTTCTGATATTGTCGGCAAAGCTGAATTGGCAGAAGGTGTTTGATGAGTGCGTATTTGTTTTTCTTCGTTTTTTGTTTTCGGTTTTGCTTTGAGGATTCATCTACTGATGCTCGTGTGCGCCTTATGTTAGCCCCGTGTTCATGGTGTCCAACGTCCTGCTCCTCTCCTCCCCGCCGGCGCTTACGCTTGCTCAGGTGCGCATACTTCGCTTCCTTTCTCCCTTTTGTTCATTTGCTGAATGAACTTCGTATTTATGATAGATCACGCAAGCTGCGTCGGGCGACGCGTTCGAGCGTCTCATCAGCCGCACCATTTTCTGGTCGTACTGCGTACTCACGCCCCCCGCGACGATTGTGTACGTTGTCGTCGGGCTCCTTTTGACGAAGCTGTAGCGCGTGTGAATCTATACAATGCATCTGGGTTTGGCGTTGGGTTTGGTTTGGGGCTACGTTCGAGTTTGTTGATCTGGAGCGGGCTTGAGCTGCTGCTGGCAGAACTTACTTACCTTCTTGAGTGGATGAGCGATGTTCAAACTGTTGAACGACATCCAGAGTTATGCACCACCATATAGACATTGAGTGCACATATACTTACAATCTACAGTACTGCTTACTAACTAGTTGTATCGATTACTGTAAGTCTTTTTTCATCTCGAAAGAAATGCCAATATTTCCACTTTTCTTGAGAATATCTATGTGGATATGTGATTCGAACTCGTCCTTTCGGTTGGATCGAGTAGACGCTTTGGGTATGTATGGGCGAATAATAAGTTGAAGTGATCATTATGCCCCCAACAACGTACTACATCCTACATGCATCCGTAACGTCCGGTTTCGAGACGTGTATGACAGGCGGTATGCAAAAAAGCTACAATATCGTTCAGTGGAATAACCTACTAACGTACATACGTAACCAGTAACCACCAAGTCTATCGTCTCCTCCCCCATCTCATTAAGGGAAAGAAACAAAAGGACTATCACATACTGCGCCTCGTGCCCAGTATTTATGAGAGCGGGGCATAGTTTCGAGGTCGTCGATCAATCGATCGAGATTTGTTAAGCCGACAAGCCGGTGTCCGCATGACGTCGACAGAGTGTACCATATCCGTAACGAAGGATCGCGTCTCGGATGTTTTTTTCATAAAGGCAGTACAACAGGTAGTATAGACAGTCATTCAAGGTGTCGTAAGCTTCTCCCTCTGTCCTAGACACCGCGGAAGGCTCGGAAATGCATTGAGCGGAAAAGTGCTCAGACAAAAAGGTGTTGAGACGGAGCGGTGGGAGCAAGTGGGAGGCAGTGGACCAAGCGTTCGGCGCATTTGAAGGGCTGATAGCGGTACTATTGGCAACGGGGATTAGGAAAAGATGTAAGGCTTCAATGAGCTTCGATGGCAGGACTTGGAGTTTCGTGAGCGCCGGGTACACGGATGAGAGGTGAAAACACATCGGAAGATTCTCTCCGATCTGCATTATTTCGGTAGAATAAAGTCCATTACGCGGATTTCGCGGCCTCCTGTGACCAGTCCACAGAGACGCCCGGACATGGGACAGAACCCATACAGGTCGGTGTTGGGATATTGCGAGCCTTCTGTTAACTTGGTGATATTGTCCTTATACAACTGCACCGACTTGTTCTGGCCAAGATTCTCCGGATCCGCAATGTTGACCAGAAAATTGTCCTCCCATGTCGTGAAAGGCTGCATAAAGCATCGGTCGCAATAACGTCCCCCGATGGCCGGTATGACACGGATGTCGTTTTTGTATATGCTGGTTGACGCTCTCAGCAGAGGGATGGCACTGGGGAGTTTGGGGTTGCTGCGCAGAAGAGGCTCCATGGTATAGTAATCGAGCATTGAATCGTCATCTGTCTGACCCATGCAGGCAAGAATCTCGGTCCGGCCCTCACCGAAGGGCCAAGCGGTATAGGGTATGCACTTTTCGTATAGTCGACCGGACTGTCTCGCGTATTGGAGGCTGAATATTGGGATGACGTTTGGCTCGGGCTCGTAGGAACCATGGTCTCCACAAGATGTGTGGAGCTCAGGAATCTTCCACATTTTAATCCCTTTGACGTCGAAAAGTAATGCGCACCCTTGAGAAATCAACGACTATTTGATTGAAAGTTAGAGGTGGAATGGAAGAGAGTGGGGTGACGTGACTAACGTAGTTCTCCCTTCCGACAGTCCATGTGACATTGAGATCGCGTTGGTAGTCCCAAACCGTGAAGAGCGCATCGTGATGAATACCACATATAGCAGGTGATGCACTGAAGTAGCTAATGCCGTCAGCAAATGTCTTCGATCTGAACGGCACAAATTCTGGGGTCGGAGACAACGGATACACCAGATAAATGGAAATACGTCCCGCACTTGGAGCAAGATAGTCAGATAAGGAAGCACACAAGCCACACAGATAGCTAGACCCACGTTTCCCAACGTTCTTTGATGATCATATATATTCCAAGTCCGTCGTTTGTGGGCTCCAAGGCCGCGATAATACTTTCTGTCTGATCTTCCTCACCTAGCGATGCAACGGGTGAAGGGTTGATGACAGAAGCAGGGCTATGTCCTAAATCCCACAAGTCAATCCGACCATCAACAGTCTGAGTAAAAAGATATCGTCCGCCAGAAACAAGGAACAATTCCATGAACCTGGCTTGATCTGGTGGAACCAAGAGTCGTATGGCACGAGGCCGAACACTTGAAGTATCATTTTTGTTCAAGAGGGTGAGGAATCGAGATGGCACGAGCGCAGCATACTCGAGTTCGCGTTGGGTCATTTCACCAAAACGAAAGGTGGGTACGAATACTCCATGACTGGAGCAGACCCTTCGTAGGACGTGTGTCCAGGCAGTTCGATCCCTGGTCGTGCTGGAGATTCGCCTGCAGGTCTATGAGACAGACAGGTTATATTGGCTGAACGATAGAGAAAGGAACGTAGACAGTTAACAAACCAGTCGTAGAGAGAGGATGTCAATCGGCTCGAGAAAGTACTGGGTAGTACTCAAAACCTCCAAAGGCAATTGTACCAACGAGAACGGGCGTTGTGCTGGCTGTTCAAAAACTTGAGTAGTAGGCATTTTTCGAAACTTTTCGGGACAACGGGATGGTAGGAATTTGATACATATATATATACGCCAATTGAGGCTTCTGGAAACACTGGATGACACATTGAGAAGGTCAATACATAATAGAATGATAAGTGGCATCGGTGTCAACATCCTAGCGCTCAACATTTAACAGCAGGGACAGTGCGGTGGACAACTCGTTGTCCAATACCCCAGTCCACTGCGCTCCGATAAAATCACGCATCTCCTCCAACTTGCATCTCGTGTCCATCTTGATTGTGGATGATGGACTTATCGATGCGATGAGGACCATGAGCCAAGTGCATTCACTGATAAGCCGTTTCGGTCCGATTCAATTCTAATGTTCGACTCCTACGATGTCGGTCCAGGTGCCAGTGGCGGTTACATGTGACAAAGGTGTCCTGAGCGTTGCCTGAAGATTCACTGACCCAAGGTACAAGAGCGTGGGTGGGAGGTGTCTTGGTAGAGGTTATCTGAAGTGAAGTTCTCATGTGGGACTTACGGCTGCAGGTAGCTTCTGCTTTGCTTCGTATTACGCTGTTTACAATTTTGCAAAGAAAAAAATTGTTCACTTTTGACCTGTTTAACTTGAATCTGGGATCAGAGAATCCCATGAGCAGTGTTTCAATTCCTTTGGGCCTCACCTGGAAGTCACGGATGAGGAAGAGCACCATCCACTCCGCTGCACGTCATACCCTCAATGCCTCCTCCGATTGCATCCGCACTTTGATCTCAAAGGAGTGCTCGTCTTTCCGAATCATTTGGACCCTTATCATCGGCCCTCGGAACGCCACGGTACTTGGCCTTGCAGGTGGTTGAGATAGGACGGACTCTCCCGGAACTTGCTTCGCGACCAGACTTCTCAGTGCGCTATACTTCCTCGTCTCTCTTTCCATGCCGATTTGGAAGTTGCACGAAATTCAGAGCTCAAAATGCACGAAAAACATTCTCGCGGTCAAGAACGTCAATTTTTTCGAATGCAACATGTGGCACCCCTCCGATCTGCACGGTGCAATCCCATTCTGCAATGCGCATTGCGAGTCGAGTGAGGCTCTTCCAAAATAGTCAGCGCAGAGATGAGGATGAGCCTACAGAGTCACGGTTACTGGCGTAGGGTTGGGGGCAGCGTAGAAGAGACCCGTCAAGTCCAACTCGAATATTGCTCTCTGACATTCACATGTCGCGATGGCATCTATAGACTACTGTTATACCCTTATCATCCATAACAAACTGGGCTCCTCGAAATTAGGGAAAATCACCCGGTCAAGGAAGCTCGCTTGTTACAGAGATCAGCCCAGCTCTCATGCTGGCCTATAGTTATAGTGCGGACATGCGGACGAGAGATCCATCTCGCAGCATATATAGAACAGTCCATGGTACGCGAACTTTGCGCGGCGGCCTGGCTATTCTTAGACTGTCAAATCTTGCAGCACTGCTTGTTCTCGGCTCCGCGCTAACCGGCTTACAATGGAGAGGAGCATCGCCAAATTTACGACAGTACAGAGCGTCAAAGTACAGAGGCTATATTCTCTTCCTTCTGATACTCTTGTTACCAAAATTTTCGAACCTTCAACATGCATCATGGTGGATGTGGGAGGTAAATTGGATATTCTCAAAACGGGCTTGTCTTCAGATGCTAATACCCTAGTCTCTGTGAGAAGATCAGAACCAGTTACAAGCCATTTACTCGTTGTCCTGCCCGTTATGGTCGGTCCTATCATTTTTCGTCTCACGAAGATCCAAACTTGTCACTGCCCTTGTTTGAAATGACGTCGCAGTCGGCCCATTAATGTCCCTTTTATTTTTTCAATTCAATCCTCACTGCCACGATCTGATGTATACTTTGCAGAGTGACAGGCAGCCTTAGATTGCACCAGAACCTTTTTATCCAATCCTGGAGTCTACTATCGTTATCTATCCGATTCTTCACAGAATCTTCAAGACTTTGGTCGACTTGTCCTTAACTCAAAGAAGCCGTTGGGTCATGCCGGTGGTAACGACAGGCAGCCACCCACCACATGAGATGAAATGAAACCTATAATACGGCGTCAATCGCTAACAGGCACCATAGTTTTCACTGTCTGTTCGGCAGTGTCTGATCGACGGCCAATCAGTTCCTTATCGAGACTCCCCATGTATCATGTCAATGGTAAAAACACTCCGTGTTCTGATTCTCAAAATCCCATCTCGCACTTTTTCAATAGAGGTGGTTGACTTTACCCTATCCTTGGCAAAATATCCACCATGGCTTTCAACCTCACAGAAATACAAGCTCAACAACTGAATCCGCTGACACCAATGGCTTTCTTGACCCCAGATGCTGGCTATCAAGCGACCATTGCTGCGTATGTGATGACAGGATCTGTCGGCGTGAGTTCCCTTCTATTGATAACGGACGTCACTGATCTAGTTGTGGTTCTGGCATGTAGGCCTTGATCTGGGACATTCTCATTCATGTTGACAGTGATTTCAAACTATTGTTCAGACGTAAGATCGGTATTCCAACTGTGGTATATTTCTTTTCGAGGTGAGTCTCTCTATCTGGATACAATTTCTATCTTTGTAATGAGTTTTCCGTTTTCTTTCACAGAGCAGGCGTTCTGGTCTACGTTCTGGTGAACGTCATCTTTCAAAGTGAGCTATTATTCGCTGATCCTGCGTCTTGTTATTCATAATCGTTCAGCTGCGGCGCTACCTAATTGCCAAGTGATCAAAAAGACTGTCTGTATCTTGTACCACGTCGCATTCTCCTCAACTGCCCTTCTCTTCTTCCTTCGCGTCCGCGCAGTCTTCAATCAGAATAAATATGTTGTGGGATTCTTCGCAATTCTATGGTTAGGGGTTCTCGGCGCTTCTTTAACTGTTGTCACTGTCGGCAACGCAGTGCACCTTGGTCCTACCCGTTACTGTAGCGCCACAAGACTCAAACCGTACGCAAGTGCCGCTCCGATCACCTTTGCAGTCAACGATACATTTGTGTTCTTGGCTATTTCGTGGCGACTTTTGTCCAATAGGACTCTTGGTCATGATCGTAAATTCAGTCTCAGATCCATAATGTTGGGCAGATATCTTCCTGCCTTTTCCAGAGCACTCCTTCAGGATGGACAAGTTTATTATCTGTAAGACCGCTTTTTCGTTCTCGATGCTTCTCAGCCACTTACACACACCGGACTCAGAGTATCAGTAACCAGCAATATAGTGGTCGCCGTCATCACCTGGGCAGGAGATGTGCCCCTTTCCTACCGTCTCATGCTCACAATTTTCAACGTTGCATTGACGAACATGATGGCGTGTCGAGTTTTCCGCCACACTAAGTTCGGACACTTCAGAGAGGACACAATCTCTACGCGATGGCTCGCATCTCAGCTTGGGCACCTTGATCTCGAGGCTGGGAAGGAGCATGTGAAGTCTTCACTCCGCTTTGTGTCTTTCCTAGCGACAGCGAACGAAACTGATGAATCAGACGCTGATTGGCCCGAGCGTGCTTTGCGAGGAGCTAATATAGCGATGAGAGGGGTGGATAAGGTAGCCGATAGTGCTCTAATGGAGAAAGTGGGTCCACAAAGGAAAGATACTCTTTCTGCGGCCACAGCGTGATAATGGCCAACTGTTCTGACACTGATGTATCTTCCAATCATCAATATGATTCATCCAAGTTCGCTTGGCAACACACACACATCAAATATTTGACATATCTATCATGTACTCGCTCATTTATCCATAGGGATTTCAGAGCTGGCGAGGTATATGTATGTAGGACAGGCCTAGAGATGGCCAGCCGAGTGAAAATGCCAGTCACATCTGATCCGATAGCGCGCAAATGAATACTGGCGAATAAGTACCTGCGCCTAGTATGAATCTCCATTCGGCGGCGTTGATGCTAACCAATACCCGTGACTTAACGGAGATTTTCGATCGTGAAGTGACGTATAAACCCGTCGCTGGAACTATGCTATCTCGTCGAGAGCAACATTGTGCGATAGATGTCGTCCTTGTCGTGATTGAGATTATCATAAGTATCGCACAATGTGGGCCAGCCATGTGAAAGTTTTCAATGACACTCAAATGTTAATATCCAAATTTTAAACATTCAGAGTTCCTGAGTTCAAGTTAGCGAGCTCGCCAAGGTCGACATCGTGGCTGTGTCCGATCGAGAATCGACGTCAGAAAATTTTCGAGAGTTGACAAGACCGTGATATTTGATAGTTACTCGATAAGTAGGGGAAAAGGTCGCGTTAAGATATGGAATTCTCACAGATTCTAACAAGATGCTTCCAAGAAGAATCGGAGAGGAACGGATTCATTACGGAAATCCGACTTTCAAATGATCGAAAGCACGTGCCTGTAATTGGTAGATAATCACATGCGTATCGTGATGAAGTCACTAAACCACTGTCAGTGTTTATAATGCAAGGGACGTCGAGGCTTATCGCTTCGTCTTTCTTCCTCTTACCACCATGGCCACCACTACCACCATCACAGAAACCAAAACGCCCGCCGCCGAGCTCACCATCTTACACCGCGTAGCGAACATTCCCCTCGTCACCTTCTCCCTCCAGTCCATCGACGGCGCGCTGTCCAACAACACGTACACTCGTTCCTCGTATACCACCGCCAAGAACCTGTCCAAGTCGGCAATCAAGCGTACGGAGCCCCTACAGACTCGTTTCGCCCCCATCATCTCTCAAGCCGATGGCTTCGCGAACAAGGCCTACGACGCGGTCGAGTCGCGTTATCCATACCCCTTCAAGGCGAAGCCAGAGGAAGTCGTCTCGGCGATTCAGGAGGGAAAGCAGCATGCTTCAGAGCTCTTGAATGGCGCCTACAACGGCGTGAACAAGAAGATTGACGCGAATATCAGGACTCCGGCAATCAACGCCGCTACTGGTATTGACAAGGTGAGTTATAGGTCGTTTTACCCGCTGTGGTATTGACCCAATTTTAGTGTTTCTCGCCGTTGGTTGATTACTACGAGGTTGCCGTCAAACGCACAAACAGTTCCGAAGCTGGCCCGTCTAGTCCACCTGACGCCAAGTATCAGTACCAGCGCGCTATCGCTCTCTCCAAAACGCTTAAAGACAACATCTACGTTTATTCGAACGAGCAATTCAAACAACTCCAAACTCAGAATGCCCTTGTGTAAGCTGTTCTTTAGTAGGTACATACGATACCTCGTAACTGACATGCGTCTCCTTAGTCAACGCGCCACGGAAACCGCTCAAGCCATCAACAACCTTGCCACCACTTCCATCACGTCAGCATCAAATCAGATCCACAGTCTCTCCGATTCCATGGTTTTAGAGCTTCAGAAACTCCACCATTCCACCGCCTCCTTCTCCGCATCCATTCGCGACTCCGCTGCACAACTCCAAAATCAGATACCACCGCAAATCCAGCAGACGTACACGGAAGTGACGAACAATCTCTCAGAGGCCATCTCGGAACTCCGGAAAATCGTCTCGAAGGAGAACATCACGATCCAGGAGAAGGTCAGCCTTGTTGGACATGAAGTGCAGAACCGCGTCAGTCCTATCCTGGACACGATCAAGAAGGGCGTTTCGGAGCTGCTGTCTCGCGGAAGCGAGGCATCGTCTCATTCGGCCCCTCCTCGTGTTAACGGCGCTTAATCGTTCTCTTTCGCTTGGTTCTACTTTCTCAGTTTCTCCTTAGTTTCTCTGGAATTGTATATGACATTATATCCATCGCTCTACAAAAGCGATGGCCATAGACTTTAGAATTATCCTTTTCAATAGAATAGCCCACTGCATCAGGAAAACTCCTGATGTTCAAATGGATACAATAGAAACAGATTCATTTGAATAGACGTGAATTTGATCAATTGCGATCATTGAACTAAATCATTGTCCTTCTGTTCACCGTATACAAGACCCAGAGCCAATTATCATTTCTCGTATAATAGACCAACCAAATGAAGGCATGATACCTTTTGACATACTTGAGACTAACCCGTGAAGTGGACCTCTGTTTTGTGACACAGACCGTGTCTAAAACACGGTTGGTTTAATGGCGCATATGATAGGTCTGGAAGTACTGCGGGTGCATCAGAATGTAAAACAACCCTTTCTTTCAAGTTCTCATTGTGATTGCAGTTCTTTTGGTACACAATACGATACAAATGCCTGTTCGTATAAGTATTGAAGAACGTTGAACGCTCATCAAGAACAGTATTATTTGTCCCACAGATCTTCCAAACTTGGGGAATAGGTGAATGCCGCACCGAATGTCCATAAGTGATATTATGCTACAAATCTGTCACCTCGTACATTCATATGTGGTTCCACCTTCAGCTTCAGCAGCCGAGGCATGCTTGATTCTTTGCCTTTGTAACGATGCGTCGAACCAGGGTCAAGCTCAGCCATCTTTTTGAGCAGGGTCGGGTGATGATACCACACTGAGTACTAAAAGGTATAAGCATGTACGCCCGCGCTTATGGAGGCAGATTCACATATATCTAGTGGTATCCAAAGCCCAGCCTTTATGTTAGTTCTAATTCGCCCTTGCCCAATATGACGACTTCTCCTGCCAGCATAATCTTATTCCCATCCGGGTCCCAGGAGATTGTCAGATCGCCTCCTCGAGCGCTGACTTGCTTTGCTTTGATCTCAGCGGTCGGATCGATATTCAGGCGCTTATACCAGTATGGCACCATCAGACAGTGAGCGGAGCCGCATACATGATCTTCGTCGCCTGGGACGAAGCCAGGGGCAAACATGCGGGATATAAATCTTTCTTCAGTGTTGGAGCTTACGGTGGTGTATACGTTGATATAAAAGCCAGCCTGGCGCTATGATGCAGGGATGGTAAGTTTTCAATGCGGAAGAACCATTCAGAAAGAGGACGGACAAGGGGGGCGGGATTGACGGGGAGACTTTTGAGATCTTCCTTCTCATCTAAGACGAACATTACATCTGCCCGTGTGAGATGCCCGTGTGAGATGATAGACAGAATGATTATTTGAGGTTGAGAAACTCACAATATTCAAAGCCTTTCCCGCCAATAGCGATATGTTCGATTTTGAGTTCTCTCCCCGAAGTCTCATTGAGCACCTTGGATATACGCGCAAATTCCTCTCGAGAGACTTCCTGCGTTTCGGTAGTAGGAATCTCAATCTGAATACGTCCTCCCGGGCGTTTAGTGGCCGTAACAACTCCGTGAGCTGAAGTATGCAGCTCCACGACTTCTGTATCCTTCGCCACATCAGGGCGCTCGAAAATCGCTTTGGCGGCAGCGATAGTGCCATGACCGCACAGTGGTACCTCATGCCGGCTCGGAGCGTACCAGCGCACGGAGAATGCAACAGATTTCGACGGGCCATCGGGAGACGGAGAGAGTGGTCGATCCGAGACGAAGGCAGTGATGGGCTGATTCAAGTTTTGTGCGATGCCCTTCAAGGTCTCCTCTGACTGACGGAGGTCTGTGAAGACGACGGCGGCAGGGTTGCCACCAGTGGAAGTGTTAGAAAAGGCGGTGAGTAAGAGGAATTGGGCAGACATGAGAGTTCAAGATCAAGATGAATGCATGACCCGATCTCTAGTAAGCGGGTGATCTGTAGCTATGTAATGTGTAATGTGCCAACCAGTGATTTCGAGTCATTAAGACTTCGTCATGCGAGAGGAATGGTGCAAAAGACCGATCAATCCTATACTGATGAGCAAAAAAAATCAGTGCAGCAATAGAATCAGTTATACTTTGACTCGCCTGCCAGCCTGGGAGTCTAAGTGGCGAAAGAAAGGGGAGCCTCAGGCCTCAGGATCTGCCACGGATGGGAGAGAACAACTGGAAGGAGTTACGAATCTCGACTAACCTACACGTGACCCACGGAATCGGCTTACCCTGGGCCTGTGGACAGCAAGTGGTCGCCGAGTGTTCACGCAAGCAACAAATGTCGCCCCTAGTCTCTCCTAGACAGATACCATCAGTCGTTCCTGTCAACCTTCCTACACGAGGGCGCGATAGGCACAAGGCTGTCGCCTCTGGACGTTGTTGGATTCCATTGCAAACTGGGCTTCCCGAATTTGAAAACAACATCCTCTGATTATCCAGTCATTAGAGCGTAAAGTTCACTTGTTACAGACCATTATTCTCACTCAGTGCTGGCCTGTGCTTGTATATACTGCGGAAGAGAGATGTCTTTCATCCTAGTAAGTCCATCCTCGGCTCCGCGCTACATAGCTCACTGTGTATGGCACAGACGCCGAGGCACGTTTTGGCGCGATTCTGAGGGTCAAAGTAAAAAGGCTATACCTTCTTTGTCTCTGACCTGCCAGTAAACAAGATCTGAGTGAAACTCTTTCCTGACAGATCTTTCTGAAATGGCGGAACTAAACTTCCTCAGATCTTTCACACGCGTTAACGTTATGTGCATGATCGACTTTTAATCAATATCTTCAGAATTTCCTGATTGTCATTTGTTACTAGATACAGGATTACCAGTCACAAATTCATCGTTGGAGGCCTGTGCTGGCCCGTGTTGTTGTTTCCCCCCCTACCAATTCAAATTTTCATATTCCGATTGTTGGTTGGTTGGTATGGCGCGGTCTGCGTGTGAACGGCTAGTGCCCGTATTACATGCCACATTGGTCGTGCCCCATGCATGCTACGGATGCTTTTCCCATCGAGCGTTTGCGAGAGCCATCTTCCCCTGGCCACAGATCATGTGTTCACATGAAGCCTATAGCAGACACTCACCTACTCGAAGAGTTGCTATAAAGTTCCCCCTTTAGCCACATAACTCGTAAGGCACCAGGAGACATTGTATCAACTGGCATTGATACAGGCATCCGTGCCATCTGCCATATTCAGTTCAAATCTCATTGTTGCGACATTTGTGGACTGATGCAATCTTTGCGCAGTGATGTTGCCACTGACGAGCTTCAACTCCTTGTGCTCAAACATTTTTATTTAACCCTGGCGTCTGTCACCACCACTATAAATTGAATTTGATCGAGTCACTGAATCTTCAAGACTTATCTTTCGCACAAAAAAGGCTGTTTCATTCCACTGACCGATAATCCAACAGGCGCCGCCCTCCAGCGCATGAAACAAAATAAGCATCGATCGTTAACAGGCACCTAACTTGATTATAGATTTCGCCCCCTCCCAGGCAGCGTTTGATCAACTACCGAACAATTGACGAGCACTTGGAGAATGCTCCTCATCAATCATACTTATCCGAAGCGGTCAATAAACTTCCACGATTTGACTCTCGAATCAATTGTCGTAGGTTAAATAAATGTCGTTCCACCTCTGTTCTTGGCGAAGTCCCACACCATGGCCTCCAACCTCACTGAGATACAAGCTCAACAACTGAACCCATTGACCCCGATGGCTTTTTTGAACCCGGATGCTGGGTATCAAGCGACCATCGCTGCGTATGTGATAGTAGGATCTGTCGGTGTAAGTCCTCTACTACAGATAGTGGACTCTGTCACTGATTTAGTTGTGCTCCTGGCGTGTAGGCCTTGATTTGGGACATTCTCGTTCATGTTGATAGCGATTTCAAACTGTTGTTCAGACATAAGATTGGTATTCCGACTGTGGTTTACTTCCTTTCGAGGTAAGTAGGCCTTTCCTTCTCGACCACGCCGTATATCCTTGTGATGTTGACAATTTTCCCTTCACAGAGCCAGCGTTCTGGTTTATGTTCTGACGACCGTCATATTTTCAAGTGAGTTGACATTCGCTTATCCTGTTCCTTGTTATTCATAATAGATCAGCTGCGGCGCTATCTGATTGTCAAGTAATAGAAAAGACGATCTGTGTCATATATCACGTCGCATTCTCTTCGACATCCCTACTCTTCTTCCTTCGCGTCCGCGCAGTCTTCAACCAAAACAAAGCCATTGTGGCGTTCTTTGCAATTCTGTGGCTAGGGGTTCTCGGCGCCTCTCTAGCTGTTGCTACTGTGGGCAACGCGGTGCACCTTGGCCCTACCCGTTACTGTATTAATACAAAACTCAAAGCGTATGCAAGTGCTGCTCCGATCACCTTTGCGATCAACGATACATTTGTGTTCTTGGCTATTTCGTGGCGGCTTTTGTCAAACGGGAATCTTGGTCGTGGACATGAATCAAGCATTAAATCTATAATGCTGGGCGAATATCTTCCCGCATTTTCAAGAGCAGTGTTTCAGGATGGACAAGTTTATTATCTGTAAGTAGGCTTTTAGGTTCTTGTTCCGAAAATACCTCTTGTTTTGCTTACACGTCGAACTTAGGGTATCAGTAACCAGCAATATAGTGGCCGCCGTTATTACCTGGGCGGGGGATGTGCCCCTTCCCTACCGTCTCATGTTCATAATTTTCACCGTCGCCTTGACGAACATGATGGCGTGCCGAGTTTTCCGTCACACTAAGTTCGGTGACTTCAGAGAGGATACGATCTCCTCGCGATGGCTAGCATCCCAGCTCGGGCACCTTGACCTCGAGGCTGGGAAAGGGCATGCGAAGTCTTCACTCCGTTTTGTGTCTTTCCGAGCCACAGAGAACGAGACTGATGAATCGGACGGGGATTGGCGCGAGCGCGCCTTACGAAAAACTAACACGGTGATTACAGGGACTAAGGTGACTGATAGCGCACCGATGGAGAAAGCGGACCCGCGGGGGAAAGATACTCATGTGGCCGCGGCGTGATATCAGCCAACTGTTTTGAAGCATCTCTTGATCATCAGTACTATCCAGTATCCCTGGATAATATATCTACATCAGATATCTGACATCCATCATGGAGTACAAATTGAAGTGATGCCATCTTTCAAAGTCACACTTTCGCATGGCATGATAACAGAAATCACGACAAATACACCTTGTTGCCGCTGAAGTCTGAAATAGCATATTTCTAGTAACGAGTTTCTGCCAGTACCTTCACCGAGTATCTTCGATATACGCAGAAAATTCCACGAAGAGACCTCCTGTGTCTCGGTAGCAAGAATCCCATTCTGTGAGTGGCTACTCGTATCGACGCCACGAGCTAAAGTATACAACTCCATGACCTTGTATTCTGGACCACGTCGGCGCACTCAAAATCGCAGCAGTGAATACCATGACCGAACAGCTCCGGTTCACCCTGTACCACGAAACAAAGGAAGAAGTCGATCCGAGACGAAGAACTTGTCATGCGACGCGTTTCGAAAGTCCTTCCTTGCTAATTTACGTCAGTGAAGGCGACGGCGGAGTCACAAGGAAACAATGAGGCTTCATGGAAACAACAGTCGCCATCACCTCAACATTCATCATCTCAACTGCAAAATGTACAGTTAAAAATATCAAAATAAGTAACTATTCTGAAAAGGGGTGAGATGTCCTCGAACCCGAATGTTTGAGGGTTGCTACAGTTATAGAGGTATACTTGAAGACAAGAAATACGCACAAGAACGAGGAAATCGGACAAAGAAATCTGACGGGTATATATCTCATGTAAAACAAGCACAAAGCGATCATCAACAAAACAAACCACCAGTCCATCAGCTCCACCGAAGAGAACCAGACCTGAGAGAGAGATAGAAGCCCCAAACAAGGCTCATAAAGAGCTTGTCAGAGTCTTCAATCGTTTCGTTAGTCCTCCAAGCAAAGCCACAACGAATGCCAAGAAAAACCAATTCCCCCACCATTTAGACCTCGCCGTGGCCGCAGGGGCACCTGTGGGACGTGCAGGCAGGCTCGGGAAATATTTGTATGACGCTTTGAGTTTGGATTCCTAGAATTGACGCAAAGAAGAAAAGTAGAAAAGAAAGGTCAGGCTGGGTCGTTGTTGAAGAAGAGAGAACTGTACGTTGTAGGGAGGGAAACGGAATCCGAGGATCTTATCGACCCTGTATATTCCGAGGTGAGAGGGGAGAAAGGAAGAGGGGGTTGGAATGAGACGGACCAGCTGGGCGAATCGAGTGAAGCTCGAAGGTGTGTGAATGTGTCGAAGCCGAATTTGCCTGTATGCGCTCCGTCTGAAATGGTTTTGTGAGCCCAAGTGCGCACGTCAAACAAGAACAAAGAACCGTACATCCACTAAGTCCGACACCGCCGAAAGGCAAGCCGTCCACTATATTGAACCGTGTTTAAGTCAAAAGGTGCGAAAACGAGACAGAATGAAACTGACCACCGAGGTGAATGACGGTCTCATTGGCCACTGCAGCCCCGCTCAGCGTGTTATTGAAAACTGTTCCTTGATTGAGACGATGGCCAATGTCAATTGTAGTAAACTACTCACCCTTTGCTTTAAATTCCGCGTTCTGTGAGAAGACATATAAGGCCAATGGGTGGTCGCTAATACGCTCAATTTTAATCCACTCGCCTGCAGGTCCAGGCGAAAGTCCTCACCGGGCATTAACGAAGGCAATGGCTTCGTCTACGTCTTCCACAGGCACGATGGGTAACACAGGACCGAAAATTTCTCTAAAAGCAGAACATCAGAGTACAACCAAGGAGAAATAAATAGGTAGAGCTTACTCGCTCATCAATGAATCATCCGCCTCGACATCCTTCACAGCGGTCGGCGCGATAAACTTGGTCGCCTCGTCCGTCTCGCTGCCAAACACCACTGTTCCTTTTGTATTGTCGAGTAGACCCTTGATACGCTTCCATGCCTGTGGAGTGATGATCCTCGAAAAGGTATCAGGTTTGGAAGGTTGAGCTGATTCGGGGTAGAACGATTCGTATCTGGTGAGCCGAGTCTGATTAGTGGGCCATTGGGGACAGGGTTTTGAGAAAGGACTGACGCGGCTTTGAGGGCGTCGACAAATTTGTCCTGAAACGATCTTGGGACGAGGACGTAGTCGGGAGCGACACAGGTTTGTCCGGCATTAACACATTTGCCCCAAAGGATACGTCGTGCCGCCATTTCCAGATCGCATTGGGGATCGATGATAACAGGGGATTTCCCTAGACTATGGTTAGCCGGGGAGCGTATATTCACTGAGTGGTTGCATTACCTCCGAGCTAACGAGGACGTCAGTCGACAGCATGATCTAAGAAAAGTGAACGAACCTCCAGAGTTATGGGAGTCAAAAACTTGTTAGCAGCTGCCGCAACGACCTTAGCAACACGAGAACCACCTATTCTTTGTTTGAGGAGTTGCCAAGAGCCAAATTCGAAACAGTCGTACCAGTATACAAAACTGGACTTGTGATCAATCATATGGAAATCACTTGTAAGTGCAGGAGAGACTCACTGTGATCCCATTGAAGTTCAAGAAGCTAGAATAATTAATTAATTAGGTTTATCTTGAATACGATTGACGTGACATGAGTAAAAGTGCCCACTTTGGTAGCTTCTGCGACAGAACCATTGACCACACGTACGATATCACTGTCCAAGTATTTGGGTATCAGCTCCGCAAGCAATGAGCTCACAGCTGGTGTGGACTCGGAAGGCTTGAGGGCTGTTGCGTTTCCAGCTGCTATCGCCGCGGCCTGTGAATGATAAAGATCAGAATGTCAAGGAAACGTGTATATACGTACAAGGGGAGTAATAGTCAACCATAGTGGATAGTTGAAAGGACTAATGATCAAGACTACTCCCTTAGCTTCCTTGTAGATGACAGGTCGCATGACGGTAAAGTTGAGCGAAAAGCCAGGCTTTTCAGGTTTGACCCATTTCTCGACGTTACAGTATGCCTCCCTGACTTCACTGGCGCTTGAATTTATCTCTAGACTAGAAGAAAGATATATCTAATGATGTTGTTGTGAACGTGGAAGATAGCTTACAAATGACCTTCGAGTGCCGGTCTCCCCAGATCAGCGTTCAAAGCCTCCTCAAGGCGTTTTTTGTTGTCTTTGATCAAGTAGGCAAGCTGGAGAAGCTGGTACTTGCGGTAGGCGATGGATTTGAGTTTACCCGCCTTGAAACCTGCACGAAGTTGGGCATGGATCTGAACAAGTCCCGTCAAAAGAGGCCCAGCCTCCAGAACCTCCGTGCTTACCTTTGGGATTTCCTCCAGCGGCGTGTATGCGAGCTGTGACATGACTTGGTCAAGTTCTAGTACAGAAGGCTTTTCAAAGGCGCTTGTTCGGGGGCTTGTAGAAGTTGAGAGTAAGAAACGCTTGTGATTCCGGGAGATTTGATGACAGATACATCCATCATTGACAATGAAATTCTGTTGGTTCTCCCAGCTTAAGCTTAAGTAAGCTTCAAAATCTTGATTTTTCGTGTCACGGGCTTGCCCCCACTGAGCAGCCGAAGTAACAGGCCAAAAGAGCGGATAAGTCACAGATTAATCGAGGTCGAGGAAAGAAGCCGAGTTCCCAGCTAAGAATCAACAATGACATCTTCATTCGATACCTCTTTCGTTCTCACAGTAGGGTCACGGCGGACATGCATCCAGGCTCCGAGCCAGGTATCAACCCACGTCGAGTATCCGCCAGGCTTACCTATGGAAACTTCAGACAAGCCTGTGTCATCGAGGTGGCCGACTATGACGCCGACAATGCCACCCTACGGCGCATGGGGAACGACGAGTTAGTCAGCCTGATGAATGAACCATGTCCAAGGCAAGATTCGTTGCCGAGTGTCTCTAGTAGCACCACACCATCTCGGGTAAGGTGGATTAACATCGGTGGACTCGACTGGGATGTCATGAGTGCTGTTGCACTTAGATACAGTAAGTTTTGGTCTTTGTTCGGGACCTATTTATGTCCTCGTTACTCCAGATCTCCATGTGCTCGCCCTTGAAGATGTCTTACATGAACAGGGACACGATTTATCCAAGGCAGACTATTACCACGAACATCTCTTCATACGCATCCTATGCCACACACTGGACCGCGACAATAACAAAGAAGAGGAACTTCGTCACGAGAGTTCCAAAATTTCTGACCTTCGAACCGAATTTTCGGATACTTGGCACGATGAGCAGAGACGTATGTCCCAGGAATCAGAGGAAGAGGTCGAATCAACACTTCCGACGTCCGTACCTCTGACGTCCGATTTACTCCATATTGAGGCCCACCGACGTACCATGTCGGTAGGTTTGACTGGTTTCTGGGGCATGGTATGTTTTATGTCTGATAAACATACTGAAATATATAAATCTATTCACAGGCTCGCAGACAACGAGTTCTACGTCTAAAAGCATTGACGAAAGGAGACCGTGTCAACGTCCGCCACGAACCCATGTCCATCTTCTTACTGAAAAATGGCACGCTCCTTGACTGTCACCTGGTGCTTATTCGTAATTGACTTATATTATGTAGGTACAGTGATCACCATCCACCCGAAGGCTGATCTCGAGTTCACTGCTCCTGTCCGAGAACGGCTGCTCCATCCCGAGTCCGTCTTGCGAACGTCGGAAGATGCTTCGCTGCTGGTGGAAGGGTTGCTTGATCTAGGCAAGTCTGGACGCCAATTCTTCTCGAAATACCCCTTAGGTCTGTTCGACAGTTGTGGATCGCGCTTTAGAAATAATGGACGAATATCAAGACAAGATACACCAAGTGGAACACGACGTGCTCTTGAAACCCGGGCTTGATACGTTGCGCAGTCGTAAGTCCTCGATGCTGTCTGTCGAGATTTCCCACTGAGGTTATTGTTATCATGTCCTGGACAGTCCACATCCTCTCTGGCGACCTCATCATGCATAAGCGCACCTTAGACCCAATCAAGGTGTTGATCCACGGTCTTAGGCACTACGACCTCGATCGTTGCGTTGTGCTCGCCAACTATTCTGAGGCAGAGGCAGGCTTCGTAATATCGACCGGTGCTTCCAGTGCACCTCCCCAGAAAGTGCAGGGATACTTGAGCTACAAGGCGAAGCTTTATTTGGTATGCTGTCAGTTGCGGCTTCGACATTGCTCAATTGCTGATCAATCGACCTTCACCAGTCGGATGTCAGCGACCATATAGAGTTCGTGTTGACGAGCTTGGACATGTTCGCTGGTCTATCAGAAAACTTGATCAATTTTGCGTTCAATGTGCGTTTCTGATCAATGTCATCGCATACGTATGCTCTCAGCTAAGAAGACTCTTTCATCTACCTCAAAGACAGCTTCCTATGAGATGAACCAAGTCATGTGAGCCTTCAATTGATAAGTACCGTGGTGGCTATAGCCAAGTGACGTCGTCTCGGCAGGCGGAGACTTACACTCGCAACCATCATCTTCCTCCCTTTGACATTGCTGACTGGATATTTCGTACGTACTAAAAAATTCCACCTTCTCTTCATCATCACCGACTCCGTTCCCGATCGTCTGATAGGGTATGAACTTCACGTTATTCAACGCAACTGAAGGTTCCGTCTCGTTGTACGTGTGCCAGTGTCCATCTCAATGCATGCCTTTCCGTTGTTTCTAAGCTCTGTGTCGGCAGATTCTGGAAAATATCTATTCCTGTTATGGCGGCCGTCATACCCATCTTCATGTTTTCGGACATACGGCTGTTGGTGCACAACTTGAGAAAGAGACTCGCAGCGAACCAAGTCATCAAGTCCTACCGGTCCCTGTCCCAACGGCGATAACTGTCTTCGCGCCTCCGATAATAACGCTAACGTTAACATATGCTTCGCGTGCTCAAAGGAGGCCATTACGACGCTCTTGTGAATGCGGAGCAACGTAAGTGGTGTATAGATAGCCATTCAATTCGGACTATCGCGTGGCCATGACCCTCGGACTTTCGAGACTGCTTGGGTTCAACTTCTCGCCAAGAGACACCGTTGCGGTTTATCATATCCTTCACCGACTGCGGGCTTTCATGATGGATTGTTTCATCGCTGCTTTTTTTTCGGGCCTAGATAAATGCGGTGCGCAGTTGACACGCGCCATAGACCTCGGGCAGTTACCATTCATGTTGAACGGACAGGATGAATAGAAGTGAAACGGGCACATTACATACTGGCCTTCAAAGATAAGCTAAGTGCGATGCGTAGGTAAAAGAGGGGAGGATCTGTTCTTAATGTACAATAATATACAGTTCTCTGTTCTGTTTCCCAGGAGATAAAGCATCATAAGCTAAGTGGGTGTCGTTATCTATACGGCGACAGATCTTGGGGTTAGTTCTTCATCGTGTCTCTGCCTGTAGCCGTTTGAATAAGAAGAGCGAGTATGAGAAGGGACACGAAGCGCGGCAATAGCCTGAACAGTGTTTATATGGTTGAAGTGCTCGATCGCCTTGCGCTGTTTTCGGTTCGTCATGACTTCAGGCACCTCTCTGCGGAGGCTGTCCCGTTGTGGCTGGGGCATGCGGGAGAGGGGGGAGTTGGCGAGGTTTAAGAGGGTATCGCGGGAGTAGATGAATGCGGGGGTAGCGGCTATGAAATGAAACGACGTTGAGATGATGAATCATGTGTGTTATGCGGCTAGACAACTTACGAGGCAGTATCGCGCTGTCTGAATCGGAGGAAGTTGACGCGCCGGAGGAGAATGTACGCGATGACGCTGAAGAGAATGTACGCGATGATTCAAAGGATGAAATGGAGCTGGCGCCGCGCCGCTTGTGCACAGGGATGTACAGGCTATCGCTCGACGACACCGTCAGTGTGGGCGAGGACGAGCGAGAAGACGAGGTCGACATTTGGATGTGGGATGGAGGATATCACGAAGGGGGAGATTCAGATAAGTTGGTCCGGATATTTGAAGACATGGGTGCGATTTATAGAATTTAGAAACTGCACATGCTCAGGCAGTTGACTCATCTTGGCGACGTAGAGTATGCTGGAATTTGCTTATGTACTGTGGAATGTTCGAGCGACTCTGATTGATTAGGAAATTTGTGGGTGATCGGGTAATCAGCGGACCTTACAAGTGGACCATCAGTGAGCGTATGTAACAGCATCTACTCGACGACCCATCATGACAAACATCATGCGACCCTCGCAGTTGTGTGATTAGTTATGTGTATATCTGGTCAGGTAATGGACATGGTAAGAACTAGTAACATGATAATAGATATTAACAGACATTGGTTGTCTTTTTAATGATAAACCTTTACTGGTCAACAAATCCCTTAACGTTCTTCAGCCAGCTAATGTATTCCTAAAGACAACACTTTCAGCGCCTGCGTACGGCAGATAGAATGTGAAATTGCTCACCCTTTGTTCTTTGTATTCCGCATATTCGGGAATGAACAACGCAGCGGTCTCGTCGACTCCGCGCTCCGCGAGATACTTCTCAATTTCCTCTTGCACGCCTACATCAAGGGTCTCGAACTAAAGAAACTAGTTTCAATGGAGGACAACAATTCCAGAGCGACTCTCTTACCTGAGGGCCAAGATAGACACCTCTTCGCTTCCAGTCGGCTTCAGCAGTTAGCTCAGTGCCGAGTTTACTATCCTTATAGAACGCCACATTCTCCACGACAAAATGACCCTCCTGAGCAAGCATATCAACATTGAGGCAACCGGGGCCTGTTGTCTAAGAGCAAGGCTTTGTCAGCATAGTTCATTAGAGACTGGCAAAATATGCTACCTTGGTAATGGAAAGGGAAGCCCGAATCGGGTAAGTGTGGAGGGGGTCATCAGCTTCGTCCTCTTCTTGAGCTTCAGGTTCCGGTTCTTCCGACTGGAAATCCTCCTCCGCAGCATCGACATCCGCAATGGAGAACATAAGACGGAGCCTGAGGTAACATATCTCAGCATTTTTGTCAACATGACGTGTCGCATAGAGACAAACTTTTCATTGCCGAAGGTACGCGTCATAATAACTTCGTCATTGCCGGGGGTGTCGTGGATCTGCACAGCGAGGAAAAAAACACGTCATGAGCAGGAATGGAACTGTCTATGGTAATGCGAACATACCTCCCAAGGGTTTGTCTTGAGGAACTGAGTCAGAAATCCAGGGTTTTCTGGTAACTGAGAAACGGTCTCTTCTTCATACTTGAGCTCCTCGGAGAGCTTTTGGGACAAAGCAAGGTCGTCTGTAGGGAAAACACGTCAGCAGACTGTCGAACTAGAGAGAAAAGGGGCTCACTGGCTCCCTCGCTGAATCTGCGAGCAGAGACAGAGAATGCCCTCGCGTTTGAAGGAGTTGACACAACCCTCGTCGCCAGCGAAGGGACAAGTCTCTTGGAGACGGTGGAAAGCTGACGAACAGCCAGAACACGACCGGAGGAGACAGTAAGTTGGCGGAAGGTACGGAGGGCAGACATTTTTAGTTTGGTCGTGGAAAGTTGTGAAGACGTGAACGTGAAACCTTCCAATTTTTTGGACAGGTGTTTGGCTACGACGACAGAGACAAACAATGTACATCCCATATAAGCTCGACGCGACGCGTCACTCGAAATTCACCATCCACGATGAGTTGCCCAGGAAAACATGGAAAAGAAAATTAGGATAGCCTACGTCTAATCAGAACGGTCATTGTTCACGACATTTTGACCAGAACACAGGCTCCTCTAGCAATGACTAGCCACTTGGATTTCACTGCTGTTTTTGCAAGGTTGTTCATGGCTTGATCTAGTCTCCAATGACCAAGCCGCAAAGGCACTTCTTCCATAGCTCGCTCATTCGCAGGCGAGGCATGTCTCGTGACTGTATTCTATTCATTCCATCTTTGAATCTCCAAGGATGACGGTTGGATTTGATCCGAGTGGTCAGCTCTCTAAATCTTGAATATGAACACCGAAAAGTGTCTAAGATCAGAGCGTCCGTTTGGATCAGATTGTTATTCAAGAAGTATCATTGTGATACACGTTCACCACGGAGGAAGAAGTGGACACTGTATCATTGTTACTTGGAGTCGCGGAGTTGGCGAGGAGTTCCAGAGCCTTAGTACTAGTGTAGTGATAAGTTACAAATGCGGATAAGTATGCGGGGTGGACCCGTTAAGATTTCGGTGCTTTACAGGAACATGAATCTAGAAATGAAATGACGAGATGATTTCCGCCGACTGTATTGAGATTAGAAAGTTTCCCCGTTGGTATCGGGTGGCAGAGATTGGTTTTCCCCTCCTAACCCGATACTAGGGGGGACTCGAATTTGAACAGAGTTTTAGACCGCATCAAAGGTAGCACGGATGAGCCAGAGTGCCACGATCCAATTTTGAGCCATATAGTGCATCATTGATCCGCTGTTAACGTTGAAATCGGGCTTTAATCGATAGTAAAGTTATACTTTGGTTGAAGCGCTTTCGAAGCATGACTGAATCACGATACTGCCTGTAGAGTGTTATCACTTGTAATCTTGAGCTTCCACTGGCTGATTATCTCATACAGACAAAGATGCGACCGATTATTTTCGCGGAATGGGTGAAGACTGGGGAGAAGAGCCAGCGTGTTCTTGAGCTTACAGAGACCATCATCCGATTGAATCCAGAAACACTACTCTGCATGGTATGTATACCACTTCTAGTTGCTCTGTTTCAGAGACATATCGTCATTCTTGTACCCAGGCAGTATCGCTACGAGACTTTGTTGGCGCTCAACGCGCCGCTC
>JABAKA010016123.1:0-30099 GCA_018857285.1 Termitomyces sp. Mi166#008 | reverse complement strand
CATTTGTAACTGTTGAAGTCTACTTTGGATCCTGGTTTGTTGCCTTTGACTTTCAGGAGTACTGGGTGGTTGATTTTTAGAAGGAGTAGTTGAAGATTGCTTGAAATACTAATTTTTTCAGCATTTTATTAGCTCAAAAACATTAAAAATCACTTACATGATGAGATATTTGATATGTCAATAGCCAAAAGTTGTCAAAGTTTCACTGATTAAGCTGAATTCAATGTTTGTTAACATTAATTAATCAATAGACAGGCCAATACATACTTTGTTTGCTGAGATATCAATTTTTTAAGCATTTTGACAGCCTAAAAACATTAAAAATCACTTACATGATGAGATATTTGATGTATCAATGACAGGTTATTTGGTCATGCTTGGCCTGAAACATGTCAGGTGTGAAAAACAGTGTCCACTAAATTGTGTTTGGCCATTTCCACACCTACAGACCTCAGGGCACCTTCCATATATGATCAAACAATGAAATACATCTATTCAAAGTGTCTACTGTACAAATTTTCAATTTTTATGTATTTAAGAGTAAAAAACAAAGCAAACTTGAGTGCTGTTACTGTAAAAGGCAGGTTCTTGGTCAGTGCTGACTCAGACTTACTCATTGATCAAATTCTCATGTTCTTTGTGCCATTCTTTATAAAACCTGTGATTGTATGCCCTTTGGCACAGATCTGCAGCTCATTGAAGGCTTCACCCTCAAACTCCCCACCAACACAATGTTTAATCTGGCTCCAACCAGATAAAGTGAGGTTGGGGCCTCAGATATATGATGACAATGTTTAACTCAGCCTCAACCTTCACTGCATTTGGTTGTGGCCTTGCTTTTATAATGACAATGCTTAATCTGGCCACAACCTCACTGCATTTGGTTGTGGCCTTGTATTTATGATGACAATGCTTAATCTAGGGTTGTATTCAAGCTGTGAGAGAGCAACTTTGTACACAATATGTAATAGCATTGGTGACAAATGTTTGAGTACTGAAGATGTTAGAGTACAATCTGGCACTGGACTGAACATTAAAGATTAGGAAATTAGTAAGCATTCACTTGGCACACACATATCTCACATTCTTTGGAAATTACCAGAAAACATATATTACAGTATATAAACTCTAGTTGACTTTCTACCAATACAATCAGTTATTCTTTACAATTGTGCTACTTGAACAATAGGTTATGGGCCCTAAACCCAACTAATTCACCTGTTGATGATCTAATCTTGCTTTGCATCTTACCTCACTCTCATCATCTAATCTTGCATCACAATGTCATTCAATTCAGAGTTTTCACCTGTCCAACATGAGCATGGCCCTGCTCAATGAAGACAATTATCATGATTGGAAATTTGCAATCCAAATGCTTCTCAGAAGCTATAACTGCTGGAATGTAGTATCAGAGAAGGAAATTATGGATACAGAGGAGTCAAAGAACACTTCACACATTGCATATGCTCTTAACAACATCACTTATTGATTGCATCATTGATGCACCATCACTCAATCAAATCCCATCAGGATTATGAGCAGTTATTGTGAGCAAGCTTTGTGCTCTACTGGTAGTTAAACTTGGTGTTTCTACAGTATTTGTGATCTGCATACATCATTGGAAGGACACTATTGCTTAGGAGCTAGCTGGTTGTAGCTGTGTGTTCCCACAACATACAAGCTAGTGGATATTATTGGAATTGGATATCTGGGGGAGGACCCAGGAGAATCATCTGGAGAATATTTCTTGAAGTGCCATCTTGTGGGGAAGTGTTGGAGTACAATCCAGCACTGGACTGAACATTCTAGATTAGGAATTTGGTAAGCATTCACTTGGCACACACATATCTCACATTCTCTGGAAATTACCAGAAAACATATACTACAGTATATAAACTCTAGTTTACTTTCTACCAATACAATCAGTTATTCTTTACAGCTGTGCTACCTGAACAATAGAAGACTTGCATGCTGCAATATGGCCCCAATATCTGGCATTCCATGTTACTTTCCCATCACTTAGCCACTCAGTAACTTCAACCATGAGCAAGACAGCCTGTGAAAATCATATGGATTGCATTTATTTTCTGGTTTCTTGCTCTTTCTTGTGTTGTTGTCATACCTTCTCATCATATCCACAAGAACTTGAATGAATGTAAGTAAAATGTTGTAACAGTTCTGTCCTAAAATGGAACACATTGGAATTGCATGTGACAAACCAGTTGGACTACCTGTCCTATTAAAACATACCATGTTACAGCTCTGTGACCTGTACTCAGAGGGGAGGAGGCTCTGGTAAACTGCTAGTCTTTCAATCTCCATAGCGACCCACTACAAATGTCATTGGAACTAAATCTAACAGTAATCTGCCATTTGGTACAATGTACATCAATACTCATCCTCATCCCCAACAGTCCAGCCATTGCTCCACTAGACATTCCAATGACACTCAAGTTAGTTCTATGATTTATGAAGCAGCCACAGCACTTTGAGAAAGGGAAGCACCTTCTGCTGGCCTGCAAGGTTGCTGGTCTCGAAAGTATAGCACTGTGGCAAATTGGTTTCATACAATGCAGTGGTGGCTGCTTTCTGCTCAATGTTATGACTGAGATAGCAGACTTGAACCTACAAATCCTGAGCATCCTTAGAAGCTGCATATAGTTCTATCCATTATTCTGGTATTTTTTGTTGGCGGAACATTCTTCATTGCATTGCATTTTTTATAACATTGAAGAACTTCGAAGGGCCGTCGCCCAGTTGCCACGTGCGCTGCACACACAAAACACGTGCTTGCTGGCCTGTGATCAGTGCTTGGGGGCGACCTTCCCCAACAGCACGGAGGACTACGCAAGTTGTTCATGTCCTCCAGCAGACGCTCCTCCTCATCGCGCTCGACATCAACACTACGCTCCCGAAAGCCGCCTGTGTGGCGGACAGTGACGATCTCGAAGAACTCACCGGCTAGCACGGGCCTGTCGTACGTATTTGCGGAGCCGGAGCACGGTTCACCGTTGGCGCCTGCTAAATCAAACCTGCCTGTGATCAAGACGTTCTCGTTGGACGAGTTGGACGCCAAAGAGGACGAAGAGCAAACAGTGGCCGCTATGGTTGGCCAAAGGAGTGATCAGGTTCAACAAGTAACCAGTCAAGGTGAGCTGCTCCAATAATATTGGAGTAGTAGCTGAGAAACCGGTTAGAGGATGCGTCGACTTTGGCTAACCAGCCGATAGCCGTTACCGATGGAAAGGAAGATGGCAGACAAGACATCGTGGTGAATCAAGGTAAGTATGTTATTTAATTTATGCTGCAACTTGTCTAATGGACTGTGCAGGAAACGCGTGTGTAATGCCCGAGGAAACGCCACAGGTGGCGCCGTTGGCGACTGAGCCAGCTCCCAATGTGCCATTAATCAACATTACAACTAGTACACCGACTATGAGCACCTCCGTGCTAGTCCCGTTCCCTTCAGTCGACACGTCGACCCCTTCGCCGCGCAAGTCGTCTTGGTTTGGCTCGCTTTCCAGAGCCAAGGGACGAGCTCAGGCTGAGCAGCTGCATCGACGTACAGTCATCTCAATTGTATCCACCGAAGCAGCACCCGGACTGAACGCACCGCCACCAACTGTAGCAACAGTAAATCCGCCTCCTATGACTCCAATTGACGCAGCAGCAATGCCGCTTCCACCCTCTCAGCCTCCTACACCAATACCTTCGCCACCACGAACCATCCCCCACCAACCCGCTCCTAAACGTTCTTGGTTCTCTTCTCCACGTCCGTCTACGCCTGAACGCTCGAACTCTGTACCGTCTTCTATTGACGATGAAGTGCCCACTCTCGCTGAAACTCCTCCGTTATCCTCTTCACCAACATCGATTGCGACGCATGCAATTGTCACAACCCCCAGTAGCGACACTGCCACCCGCAGACCACGACTATCATCTCTCAATCCTTCAACAAGCAGATTTGCTCTCAATATACCCTTACTCGGACGACCAAAGGTTCCTTTAGATCAAGTTGTCAACGATGTGGATTCAAAAACGAGTAAGTTGTTGTGATTCTACATAGTTATGCTGCAACTCATATTCCCTAAGCCTCTGCAGCCCCCACTGAACCAAGCCCAACACCAGAGCAGGCTCCACTACCAGCTTCCGTACCAGAGATTGCAATCGTCACACCTGATCCAACTTCTACCCCCGTTCCCGATCCACCATTAGTCACAACCGAAGAGGCCAATGCTACATCCTTTTCCGCTACTTCTCCCATCCAAACATCCTCTTCATGGTGGTCTTACGTTGGATGGTCCTCTTCCACCATCACCGTACCCTCGTCCGCAGATTCTGCACCACCATTGAGCCGCGATTCCTCGCCTACACCCACCATTCGTGCCTCAACGCCTGCTGAATCGAGTTCTAATTCAAATCCAGACTCCACACTCAGCGATGCCTGCACGCAACCACTGTCACCCGAGTCGAACGATCCCACGACCACCGCCAAGCCCGAGTCAGAAGATGCTGAAGGCGATATACCCTCAAGTTCCTGGTACAACCCCTGGACGTGGTACTCGTCCACCTCCACGTCTTCTCTCGCTCCTCCACCTATCACTTCTACCAGTACCACGACAGATGCGCCCGCCCCAGCGGAGAAACCCGATTTTGAAGCGATCAAGGGAGATTTACCTGCACGAGCCAAGGAGGAAGAAGATGTAGCACGGGTGCAGACTGAGACATTAAATAACTCGGAGCCAGAACAGCCACCGAGGGTACTGAACCCTATCGAAGCCACCATCACCATGAACAGGTCGGGATGGGCATCTTTCTTTTCATCAAAATCTCTCATCATCAAGACTATAACCGCCCCGCCGGCGCCGGACGTGGAGAGGGATGAGAATGGAGTGGAAGTAATGGATGTGCCCGATGATGATGAGCCGCAACCACAGTCGCAAGCTCATACACCAGGACAACGGGGTCGCGATGCCACCGTGAAAGGCTCAATCACTCCCGGAGATAAAGCCAAGTCCATTCCTGCAAAGAACTCAGGCGAACTAGAGAAGCACAAGGAGAAGAACAAAGCCCCAACTCCCACACCCTCGACTTCGCGCTCCTCCTCAGTCACCCCCGCTCCCAACCTCAAAGGCAAAGCACCTCCACTGATCATCGCCGACTCCATCAAATTCACACCCGCTTCCTCTTCTGCGCGGTCCCCGAGTCCTGCTTTCAGTATCAAGAAACCGCCCTCACCCACACCCTCCGTCATGTCTACTTCCAACTCCACCTCTGCAGCTCAACCTAAATCAAAGTCGAAATCCCAGCCCTCCTCTCGATCAAACACTCCAAATCGACCCACACGCACATCCGCACCAAACCTCATACTCCCTACATGGTCGGACACGTTCCACACTCTCCCGCGTAGCCAGGTCCCGCCACCACCACAGTCTGGATCGGAAGGTGCGTTGAGCAAGACGATGCGGTTCGTTAGCGGAGTGTTGTTCGCTGGCGACGAGAGTGCGCGGGGGTCGTCGGATACAGACCGGGACAAGGAGCAAGAGAAACGAAGGCGAGAGAGGGCCGAGCGCTTCAAATACTTTGGGAAGGAGCTCCCCCGCGCGCATGATGTCGTGAATCCTCCGCCTCCACCAGTGTCAGCGTCTGGGTCTAGTTCAAAGTGGGGCATGGGTAAGGGTAAGGACAAAGGCAAAGAGAGGGAGATGGGGGAGAAGGAGGACGTGCTGAGAGGGTGTAAACGCCTGGTTGTCATTGGTGTTCACGGGTGGTTCCCCGGTACTGTCATGCGGAGCGTTATTGGAGAGGTGAGTTTGTTCTATTTCTTTTTTCTGTTCTTTCTCCCCTTTTTCTGTTCTATCTCTCCTCTTCTTTCTGTTTCCACACCACTCCCCATGCGGTTAGGTTAATCTTATGATGGGGTCGAACGAGCTTCGTGGTTTGGATTCAAGTACGGTTCAGATCTTATTTTTCTTCTTCACTTATTCCCGCTTTCCATCTTTCGCCATTAGACAAGTGTTCCTCACACCTGTCGCGGGATTTTTTGTGCTGCGTTACCGATACAGGTCCTAGATCTGGATCTGGTCAGAGAGCCGGGAAATCTGTGTCTGTCCATGAGCGCTTTTCGTCACGAATTTCTGATTGGCCTTCCCCTGCGAGAATACGGATTGAGGGCTTTCTCCCTTCATACGTTTCCTCTTTCACCCTCTCTCCGGCATTTTCCAGGTTCTCTTTCACCCGCGGCGGAGTCTTGTGCTAGTCTCCAAATTTCGAACCCAGCTATCTCTTTCATTCCGGTAACTGTTCTACCCATATCCCTCAGCCCCGAATCCCTTGACAGCTATCGTGGTGAAAAGCACAGCACGACGTGCAACTGCTTCTGAAATGAACTGGAGCAGAGCACTTCCATTCTTTTTCCTTCACGCTATCATGGTCACATTTCCTTAGTATCTCCTTAGCTTTCCCCCATTCAACTCGTGACTCAGGGACTATGATTAGCCTTGCAAGATTTCGTTTACATCTTTACCCTGTCCTGTCTCGGCCATTTTCTTATTTGCCTTACGTACTCCCTTGTCCCTTGTACTACGCCCACCATCGCGACGCGGCCGATATGTGTATCTCCGTCGCTTAATCCATTCGGTGCCGTGGGGCTGGCGCGATCCTTCCTTACGGAATCTTGGTATTCCCAAGTTCCGATACCATTTCAGCGCGCATGGGCAGCAAACCGAATCCGCGTCTACGTTTGTGTATCCCTCCCTGATCACCTCCCTACATATCCTTTTTTTCTTTTACGTTAATCTCCTTGTCTTCTGTTGTGCCAAATGTATGGACACTAACGTTGACACTATATAGCCGACGGGGACGAGTTCGAAGTTCGTGAATATGATGGTCCAAGCGCTTGAGGAGTTCCAAGAGGCAAACGCAGTAAAGCTGGAGAAAATTACGAAGGTGCCGTTGGAGGGAGAGGGGACAATTGAGGGGCGCGTCGCTAGGCAAGATTGTTACATTTGCGCACTCTGTCGAAGTGTCTAACGTCCGCGCCATACAGACTGTATGCAAACCTGAAGGCGAGCCAGGAATGGATGGATGATATTCACGCTGCAGACGCCGTCATAGTTGCGACACACTCACAAGGCTCCATAGTATCCACGCACCTCTTGGATCGTCTCATCCAGGACGGGCACATCCGGACGTCACGCTCCGTCAAAATTTCGCATCCAGGTGCTGTAGCCAAAACGGTACTTGACGCAGCAGAAAGTGTTCTCAGTACTGCGGAGGCGTCTCCACTTCCCCTCCCCATGCCGAACACGGTTCGTCTGGATGCGAGTGGGTACCCAAAGCCGCAACGCGTGTGCTGCCTGGCACTATGTGGCATCCACCTCGGGCCGTTGCGATATTTGAGTAGTAGCTCTTTGCTGCAGCCTTACTTCCAGGTAAGATCGGTGACACAAACTGTCATGATTCGATCCTTCGTCGATACTTATTTTCGTCCTTAGTACTTCGAGACTGCGGCCGCCCGCGAGCTCTTCGAGTTCCAGGTATGATGATTTCCTAGTATTCCCCTCAATCTCCATTTATCTTAATCCCTATCTCTATCTGTTTGATCGTTCTTTTTCGGTTTTCATAATTCCGTTACCCCTTTCTCTGACTGCTTTTCATCAACCAAGAACACAGAGAGCGAGGTATCAAGGAACTATGTCAAGGCTCTTAAACGCGTTGTAGATCATGGCGTATGTCTCGCTGTGTTCAGCTTCAACTGAGCCAATTGCTCATTTAGCCGCTACTACAGACGAAGATGGTTTATGTGGCTTCTCTAAACGATCAAGTCGTGCCGATTTATTCTGGTCTGTTCACGGCCGCATCACACCCCCTAATCCTGCGAGCTTTGTACATTGATGGTGATGCATACCAGTATGTCTTAACTTGTATTTGCATTTCCACTCTTCACATCTAATTGTTTGATTTCCCTTCAATCTACTTCCAAGTTCCTCGGATTTTTTGTCTAATCTTCTTGTCCTTCTTATCCGCATTCTCAATTCTGGAATTTCTGATTCCGGTTTGACGATGCATCTATCGGAAGCAACTGCTGGATCTCTCAGTGGTGTGGGTCATTCAACAGTATATGAGGAAATTTCTACATATACGTGCGTTAAGGCCACATGGCCTGCGGACTTTCTTTCTGATCAATATAATTTACTGACCCGAATGTTGCCCTAGTTTGGCTGTCAAATATCTTTTTCTCACTAATGATGGGCTTGAAGACCGACACCCGGAGCTAGTTCTCGAGCCGTTCAACGCGGCTACCGAACAAAACGATTACGAGGTGCGTCTTGTGGCCAGATTTTGGCGCTCAAACAAGCGCTCATTCCTTGTCGATAGATCCCATGGTCCTTGCGTGACGTGATCGCAGACGAGCGAGTGACGCATTTCTTCTCACGGGAGATTGCAGAGCTGAGGGATGCTTTCCGGGACTGGCATCCTAAGACGACCATACTGCGCGAGCTGAAGCGAAAGCTACAACCCATTCAGCGTTTACCACCAACCTTCCATTCCCCCTCTTCCAGCAAATTATAATGTCACAACTTCCCGCATTCTATATTGAGACTCACTTTCATGCATTATCAGCTGAACATCACATAGCATCACCTCATTCCTCACATTTTTCATTATGATATCTCCTAAATGGTTGCTAATTGTATAAATAGACCGACGCTCGCGATAAACGTTTTCCCCGTGATGTGATCACATAAATCAACTGGCGCTCTCGAGGGTCCGAAAGTATCGTGCACCGTGATCCAGGATTGAACATTGATTATGTCGGATTACCGAGATATCCACAGCGATCTTTCCGAGTACAGTATACTCTAACGGTACTCAGCACCACAATCACCAATAGATGTGATGATGGTCCGACTGTTGGAGCGGGCCAGCACTGCCTCTATAGCGTCGTTGTCCTCTGGAGTGAGATGAAATCCGAACGCCTTGTGATTATCATCAACATGCTCCGAAACTCCGAGCCGGGCACCTGATTGTAGGAATCGTTAGCAGTGACATTACAAGTCAATCAACATGTTCACAAATCCGTACCGACAAGAACAGCCCCCACAAATGGATGATCCAAGACCCATCGCGTGGCGATGTTCGCAATACTTAACCCGCCGTGACGATCGCCAATAGCTCGAAGTGTCTTCAATAGCGATTGGAAGAGAACCCAGCTGCCCCATGCTTTCACGATCATATCGAGGTACTTTTTGACCCAGCCATCAGAAGATCCTCAGGGACGTCGAGTAGACTGATTATTTTACCTTTCTCTGAGATGGAGTGAGATTGCCGCAGTACAGATCCGGCTCTGCTTGACCCAACCATTTGTCGGCAAGAAATCCACCACACTATGATATCATGTCATGTCATGAATGTGGAACGGGAGACTCGATAGGAAAGACGTACAAGGGTTCCATAAGTCAGAAGTTTGATGTTATGTTTTTCGCATACATCTGCCATGCCATGAAGTGGACGCGTATCGACAATTGAGAACTGTAGGTTCATATTATCTTCGTGTCAGCTGTGTACATCGCATACTTCGACGTACCTGAACCTGGTTTGAGACGATGACTCCAGGGCCTAAATGGGTACAGATCTCGTCAGTTCGAATCGCATCGAAATTGCAGAGTCCAATTGCAGAGATGAGTCCTTCGGTCTTGAGATCACCCAATATTTGAAGAGCGTTCAGATAGCTGCAGTCTGTATAATCTTGCCAATGAAACTATCCGAATATCAAGACCTTCATGTGTCTGAGATCAATGTTAGACATGCCTGAAGAAGATCGACGCTGGAGGTTCCCATGCGTTCCATGCGTTCACGAACCACATTCATGACAAAAGAACGAGAGATTGTGACATGTTTAAATACACACCACTTGGTCGCCCCAAGGACGTGTTGAGTTGGAGGTAGTGAACTACGGAATTGGCCCTGGTTCATTTCCATCAGTACTTCTTACTTGATCCGGAAAGAGATCAGGATAGATTCACAAAGGTGATCTCTGCGCTGCCATAGTGGTCGGCTGTGTTTTTGAGTCCATGAGCCACGGAAGAGGATGGCAGGGTGACTCACCCTGTCACGGGTTGTTAAAAACAGCTCAAGGAGCTGTATGAATGTATTCAAACGTACCATGTCTGTGCAATAGACACGTATTAGTCAAAAAACGGAGAAATTTCTCGGTCTGAAAGTCTTACCAAACGCAGTATAACCACGTTCCACATATTTCACCATACCCTGCCGAATTTTTGACACTGGAGCAGTACCCCATGCATTGCTGGACAGCTGCCAGAGGCCTGTCCAAATACGCGGAACAAGGAATGGACCTAGACGGAAGGTTTCGATTGAGCTGGAGGATGTGGGTGACATTGAGGGCGCAATTTAGGGGGAAAGCGCGGTAAGTTGCATTTCAATTTAAGAGAGATTGGCATCTGATCCACGAGTGGTTCAACACAAGTTTGAAGTTATCATCGTTAAGCGAGTCGTCGTGGTTCAAAGGATAAGTCGATAGGCACGTGAGAACGAGTGTGAAACAAACAGATTTCTGGGAATGATCCTATCCCTATCCGGGATTGCTTCATTAACCCCTTCTATAAGTATGCTTTCATCTCCGAGGTTGGCGGCAACATCTGAATCGATTGCTAGTCGGAACACTAACACCGCGATCGTCTTTTTGGGATGTAGGATGACGCGACCCTGACAAAATGGCATACTTCTCACTCGTCTAACAGTATATAGCTTCTGCTGCGATCTCTCGTCCTTCATCACTTGTAGTTCCTAACGCCACTTTGGCTTTCCACCACCATGGTTGCACAGGCTATTCCGCGCCCCTCTGAGGGGCGGCCCGTCCTTGGTCATGTGTACATAGCTATCCTTCACCATACTGAACCTGGCTGACACGAGCGCGACAGTAATTTGATGGTCGACACCTTCATTGCCAATGCCAACGTTGACGAGTGAGCAACCTGTTTCCACCGAACCACACCGGATACACTTATCTAACCCCATCATCAGTCTCCGTTCAATTGTCCGTAGCCTCCTTGCAACCAACTCCCCCAGTCTTGCCGCCTCTTTCACCAGCGCAGCCCGATCTCGTTTACGTCAAACAGCTCCAAAAACGAGTGTAAACTCCTATGCTTTGTTTACACTCCCGTCACAGACAACACCTGCGTCGCCCACGCAACATCTTCATGACGTTTTAGTTCGAGCTCGCGCGTTATATGGAGCTGGAATGGGCTTTGCCAGTCTCAAGATGTTGACATCTGTCATGCGCGCCTCTATTGGGGTTCGGTGGGAAGACGACAGCGATTTGGCGACTCTTTTTGCCTTCATAGACGCGGACATTGGACAAGCAATCCAGGTATTGTGACATCATTTACTAACACAAGTTGTGGTGCTGATGATGATGGACTCCAGAGCTCAAAAGAGGAAATCGAAGGTGGGCGTGTGAGTGATTGGGAAGCTGCACGTGAAATCGTGGATGACCTCAGAGGAGTAGTCAAAGAAAGCAAGAGAGACGTCCAGGCGTGGGGAGGCGAGTTCCCATTCGAGCGCACAGCTGCTAGTTTGGAATACTGGAAGCTCTGATCCAACTCTTCTGAATGTAACTATCACTTGGTGGTCGAGAGTAGATTGTAATAGATTACACACCTCCTTGACAAGCATGTAAATACTATTAGCGGCCCTACGTCTACCAGTCGGTTTTCTATCGTGAGGACGCGAATTGTAGTGCAGACAACCGGCAGTCATTCATGTGGTGCATCTTGGACAAAAGTCAAATGTAACTGGGATGGAAGGTGGCCTACAGTGACCAAGCGTAGTTCCACGGTGGGGGTGGATCGATGATCACTAATGTAGACAATTGACAAGCTCCATGGCAACGCAGCGGTATACCGTGAGTGCACGTTATAAATGAGATAAACAGTCCTGTGGTCGCTACTTGATTATCAAGACTGAGGACGCAAAACTCAAGTGCTAAATACCCTGCGGGAACTTGCTATTGTGGCGCTGAAGGTTTGGAGGGTGGATAGGGCAAGGGATGAATGGCACACAAAAAATTAATTAGACTTGATTCCGCATCTCTCAAACCGTAACCTTTTTACCATGTGGGAACATAAGGTCGCATTTGGTCCCGAGTCGGGAGCCGTTGCTTGAGGTTTTCATATCATAATGTGATAGACACCATCATATCAAGTCGGCCTAGATTCCCCCGAGAGTCGGTAGATCGATCAACAGCCTAGGGTGAATGGATGAAAAGGGGATTAAAACGCAGAGAGCGAACATAAGGCAAATAGGACCAAGATACATAGCGCTTTACGAAGCGAGATTCATCAGAAAAACCACTGAGCTGATACGAGCCTTGATGCATGATGTCCCATCACACGTCCTATCAGTGACGACGAGTGATGATGAAACAACGTTCTCGGTCCATTGACAACTTTCAAGTTGAGACGAGAACTGCCCTACATATAAAGTGGACAACTCAGGAGAGGATCTCGTGTCGGTCACGGGAACATGCGACTTTGAAAAGGTTATACAACAGCCTGAGGTTGTCATAGGGTGTGAATCCTAGCTTCTTTCAACTGTCCCACCTGGTAATATGTTGAGTCGCCGAGCTCGAGATTCATTGCCTGTTCCTCTTGTCAAAGTAAGGAAGTACTATGTAGAAGTTTATATCGGGGCAATCCGAGAAATGCGGATTTGCTAATCAACTTGGCCACGAACCCCCTAAATTCAATTGTCAACCCGAGCATCTCAGATTGGTATGCTGGGCCACACATACCAAGTAGGCAATAGTCGCAAAATGCCAAAGTCCTTACCCTCAACTGGTCACATGGCCGTAAGTTAAGTAAAATCCTGTGGACAACAGTGTAGATTCCAACATGCTTCGATCGCGAGTCCACATTTGATGCGACGTCTTGTAAAGTGCTTCCTTCCTGTCGCCGCCGATATGTTTCGCGATCCCGGCATTCGTGTAGGCAGACAGCTTTATAATTAGGCGCCGGCCCATACAGCTCCATTCAGGGCCTTTTCCTGACCGATCCTCGGTCAGCCAATGGAGTCTCGACCCCAAGAGACAATCATCTGAATAGGATTCTTTTAAGCCATTAAGGTATCCCAAAATTGGCCCGTGGAATCTGAGCTTCGCTCACTCCATGGCGTATTGTTACGACAACGCGCTAGGCTCATCAGAAACTTTAGAAGCTTTATATAAGTAGTAGCTAGCTCTGTTCTAGAATATCAACCTCCGAATCGCCGAGCTGGACGATGTTCAAATGACTTTCTTGTGTGGTAATTGGGAACCTCGAGAGCAGGTAGTTATCAACTTCTCTTTCACTCTTGAAGTATACCAAGTTGGCTGTTTGCCTCATCAATTTTGTATATGTCCTCCCTAAGTCCTCCCTCCTTTTAGTTACAATAAACTGAGACTGGAATTGAAACCGGCCAGATCCAGCTTATTCTGTCCATCCTATTGACTTGCAATCTGAGATAGAAGGTCATTTCGACGAGACTCTCATAGAAGTAAACTCCTATCCATAACAATCGAACACATTATTTGTTCATGAGTCAAAGCAAAAGGGCATGGGTTTCAACGACGCATCATGATTGATCCTTAATGGTCGAACAATAAGCAACGGGACTGTTCTACCAAGTACACGCTTCCGTAGGTTTATGAACTTCGATACACCTCCAATCCACAATCATCATGGCCAACTCGTTTCATCTTCCAACGATCAGTTCGTTTTTATCTCCATCAGGTGATGAAGTCGGGATTTCGCTAGATAAATCGGCCACTTGTAATTGCTCGACACCATCCCTACTTATGTACATCATACATCACTAAAGTTGACCTGAAGTTAATATATGCATCGATCCAAATCAAAATACGGATATTAGGCGGAATGTCGGCTCGTCATGATACTCCTCGTTATCTTTCTGCGGTCGGAACTCTCCAATAAATGTCACTGTAGGCCCTTATTTTGTGTTCACTACTACCTCATGTTTCTTGCTCTACGATTTTGGATGTCATCCGAACTACATGTTACTTTTGCGGACAGGTACTACCATTCAACGATAGCTCATCAGCACTCCTCATCGTACTGATGGTGGCGCTGTTCTATGCATGGTCAGCGGCTCGCTTGGTGGTTTGCTTGGTGGTCACCAACTTATGAATTGCAATCTGCGTTATTTGTTTGCCCCTCAGGCAAGTTCTTTCCCCCAAGTTGCTGTCCCCAAGTTGTTGTTCCTGATTCAAGATACTATCCTCCACTCGAGTGATCATTCGAAGAAGCAGGTTGGGTTCTCTTATGACCTTTTTGGAAGGATAATGATGCTTGAAATTGGAAACTGAGCCCAAGTCAAGAATACTGAACTTTTATCCGTATCCCTGTCCTGCGACCACTCGATTCCCAACTCCAAAATCGCTGGTCATTTCTATATTGGCCGTATGGTGCATCTTAAACCCCACCCCTTTTACGGCGAAAGCCTATCATTTTTCGTTTGTAAGTACGATCAAAAAGAAGCGCTCATCGTTCGGGTTGCACGGCATTCATGGCTATGATGATCAAAGTGCCTATCAGCCTGTCATGCGTTTGTGCCGAGTTTTCGCCTTTCCCTAGATGAAAGCTTGGGAAAGTGCAAGGTGGACATAACCCTCGGACTATCGGTAGATGACCCCTGAAAGCGAGGGTGAGTGCTCAATCTCTGCACTACGCATATCTATCATGACTCATATTTCGTTCTCATCGATCATCATCTTTCCCTGGATCCTTCAAGCGATGTGCCTCCGTCTGGCTGATTCTATGAGTTTGGGCCTCAACTGAGACGATGCTCGAATACGGTCCAGATCATTGTAAATTCAAATTGGCGCTCGCATCCATTAAACATATCGATCTTAGGCCGATGCGGTGGTACATCCTTTCTTCATTTTCCAGTGGCATCTTTTCCAAGTAATCAAAGCCAGTTGAAGAGAGCAAGTCCTATCCTCATATGTTTCCCCTGATTCTATCCTTATTAGGGCGGTTCAGCAGTGGATACTCGGAACGTGCTTCACCAGCGAGTGACCGAAATTGCTAGCGCTAGTCTGCCGCCACAAATGGAGTTTACATCATTGAGCCGTCTCAGGCTCCGCAGTCAAGGTCGATCTATCTAGGTTGACGTACAATGAATGCGTGAATGAGTGCCTTCGTATGGGACCAAAGGACGAGTTCTAAAAGTGAGTGACTCCAAACTGCGTGGTATGCTGTGAATATGTTCCGTTTGTGGTTGTCACTCAATAGGGACCGACGGCTGGGATGTGCGCAGTTCTGGCATCTACTAGTATCTTTGAAGTGAGCCGGAATCGCACAATATCTGTCCTGTTTAGATTGATGGATAGCCCCTCGCGGAGAAATGAGAAGGCCACTCGTTGTTCGAGGATAATCCGGTATGAGGTCTTTCCAAAACATAATATGTGATGAGTACTAGTATCCACCAAGAAACGGAGCCGATTTGATGTACAGTAACGACGGGACAGCTCGGCGGTAAACATGTCCATCAGTCCGCCTCAATGCCCTGTCGCTGCGAAAATCAATTTCAGAGACGAGAGGCAGTGTCTTGATACATGTATCCAGATGACAGATTCTTGTTTTCAGGAAGGTTACTAAGCATTTCTCTTCTCCGGCCTGGTGCATCGCACTTTGGCTTTTGTATTACAGTGGATTGATGAGAGCTCAAGTTGACAGTTGATAGAAGATTTCTAACAAGCTAGTACTTCTCTTCTAAGTACCTGCATAGCCAGAAACCGGCCAGTTCGGGCGCGATCAGCGGCAATAGAATTTTTTATGATACGTAAATGAGATCATGTCTCAGGAGTTAGGACGAGGCCGCACTAGAAATTGTCTGAACTAAAGAATCCGAGCGAAAAAGACACCCTACAACGGAGATATCAAGCCTGGCAGTTTATAACAGCAGGAAAGTGCAGGTCTAGAGATCAAGAAGGAAAGGCTGCACAAAATGGCCCGGAGGCGAAGTAGCTGATGAGACAAAGAGAGAAGGAGGTCGACATTGTCAACCTAAAAATGTACATGCACTTCCTCTTGCAAGCTTTTGTGATTGCATCATAATTCGGTAGCAGGATCTTTCAGTCGCGTTGTATATGATCTCAATCTGATCTATGAGACTCGCACCGAAGCCAAGCTGATATAATCCATAAATACATATAGTATCAACATCCTGATATCTTGGACTTTGAACCACGTACGTACGTATGTGGTGTCTTGACTGGGATCACTTGGGGAGTCACTGATGAAGGTGATGAAGATAAAAAATCAGAAACGCATAATCTTTTCAGTCTGAATGATCAGCTAACCAATGCATAGATCTTGAGATAAATCACAGGAAGGCTTGAGCTGAAATGGTAGGAGAAAGCAACCGTCACGGTCACGACCGTCTGGTTGCCCTCTCACGGCAAACGGTACAAATCGTAAACCCCTGTTGGTCTCCTGTAGTCAATGATTTCAGGGGCAAAAGGCTTCTTAAGCAATCATCTATGGATCATGCTTAACTGCCAGTGTGAATTACTGGCTACAATTTGCAACGACCTTTGTTGTCTATTTTTACTCGTCATGTATCAAAATCATGTTACGGTTTCTGTGGTTTTCCACCTCATTTCCCACCAGTATGGTGGAAGGAAGTGTGCATTCGCTGAAGGTATATAAGATGAGAACTAATGAACTCGCCTATATTCACGACAAGTCTTAGTGCGACATTCTGGAACTCTCGCCGTGCAGTGAGCTGTGATCCAAGTTTATTGTTGCACTAATCAGCATCTTGATACATTTCTTCCACTATTTCAATCGGCTAGTTCCTCAAGCCTCAACCAGGCGCTTCTCAGCCTCCTCGAAGTTGATGACGGACCAGATGGCATTAAGATACTAGAGGCATATTGTTAGCGAAGGAAAAATCAGAGATGAGCGAGTACTGCGTACATCCGCCTTGACGTTGAGGTACTGGAGATAGAAGGCATGCTCCCAGATATCGACACCAATGATAGGAACGAGATGGAGCAGAGGGTCTTGGTTGGCAGTAGTCGCGATCTCGAGACGCTTGGTGTTCTTGTTATATCCCTGTAAGAAATTGTTGTTATGGGAAATCTTTAGACATTAAGAAACGGGAGCGTACAAGCCAGCCCCAGCCTGAGCCCTGAATGCCGAGAGTAGCGGCGTTGAACTCCTTTTTGAAGTTCTCGAGGCTACCGAATGCAGCCTCAATCGCAGTCTTCAAAGGTCCGTCCTTGAGAACTCCACCACGTCCGTTCTTCTCGGCAGCTGGAGCAAGATTCTTCCAGAAGAGTGAGTGGTTGATATGTCCTGAAAAAACAGTACATGAGATAAGATCAGATAAGATGAGTGAAAAGTTGAGACAACTCACCACCACCGTTGAACTTGAGAGCAGCCTGAAGAGCGATGCGTTCCTTTGGAGTAGATGCCTTGGCGTACGCGGCCTCGGCAGCATTAAGAGCGTTCACATAGGTCTGATGGTGCTTCTTGTGGTGAAGCTCCATAATCTGACGAGAGATATAGGGCTCGAGGGCATCATAAGGGTAGGGGAGGTCGGGGAGAACGTGAGCCATTGCGTCAAGAGGATCGATGTGGTGAAGAAGAATATGGATGGACCCGGGAGATTTGTGATTATTGAGTGTACAAGTCACGGCACGTGTTTGTGATGTAGTGATTCGAGTTTTGTCTCATGCCCGACATCACTGAGAAGTATTACCCCCTTTCTTCCAAACTTATACGACTGGCCTAAACAACAATTGGCAGCTTAGCTGGCGTTGAAGTCAGTGAAAGGTGATAAGATAAGATAAACGGTAAAATTCATGTAAAAATAGTAAAAATGCAATTTTCCTCTGCGTTCTCACAATGCTTCTTCTTATTCCATGTCGACCAACAAAGCATCAGGCTGGGTTGCTGCTGGACTAACAAAAGTTGGACTGTCGTTGCAAGCGTAGACTTTATCTTCCAGCGTCCGCATACGAAAGATATCGAGTGTTTAACGCAACGGGGCTGTAGGGCAGGGGTCACTAAAGGGTACGTGAACTGGACTCGGACAGATGATGGTCTACTTCACGTCGTTTTATGGAACTGCCTTCCCAGTTCGTCGGCGTGTCTCGCAATGTACGTCTATGACCTCGGAACGAAAAGCAAACTTTGACTATACGATGCCACTATGCTCCTTGGCCAAAATCAAATGGTTCTACGCAGAGATTGATATTGACTGGATAATGTACGGCCGGCATCCAAAAGCTGCAACTAACCCAGTTGCCGACGCAAGACATCTCAACACGATCCATCCAACACTTGTTCCTTTTCATCACACTCTGACCTCATTGGAGAATTCAGCTATACACGCGCTGCCAAATGGTGACATCGAGCAGTAACTCGATACCTACTTACATGACCATGTTCATCCTGTTTAACGATCTGACTGATATCCAGTTTGTTACCTCGATTTCTTTTTGCGGCGAGAGCCCATCACGCCACGTCAAGCCAATCTCTCGGATCGTGTCCGGCGGTGCAATACATCCCGCCACAAGATCTAATACGGTTCTGTTCGTTCCTTTCGACCAGGAACGATTAATATTTCTATTCATATTCCACTTTGACGCCCTGGTAGAGCGATGCTCAAAACCTCGGCCTCGGTTCACAGAATAGTCAACTTCAATTCTCGGCTTTCCCTTTTTTCGGGTGTACAGCGATTCTCAAGATATAGGCATCGATATGTACACACGACACGTACAGGTAATCCTTCCAGGTGAATCGGGATCTACTGTCTAGTCCGTAGCGCGCACGAATCTGACACCTTTACCAATAATCCCATTCGATTGGGCACAAGCAACAAACAACTCAAACATTCGCTTCGCAGATTAGCCATTGGCCACTAGCTGGTGCTTTTCATCAGATTTCAGAAGATCTTGACAATAAATAACTACGAATCATTCTTTCAGTTTATCACATGGAGGTAGAAGTTGCCGCGCAACCGAGGTCTCCGCGGTTTTCTATGTGGACTGTTTCCCTGGTGGAGGAAACTTGCGAGGCGATGCATTACACCTCGAGAAGCAGGCCGGGGAATACGCTTATGGCATCTTGAAGCTTATCGCCGGTCTTCCATGTCAGGTGGAATAATCTGCGGGCACACTTATACTGATATGGTGGTCGACATTTATCATCCAGCTCGGATGTAGTCAAGCGATGGGCCCTTTCTAGGATCTTCTACACTGTTCATTCCCGAACTCAGAATCCGCGTTGTACGGCTGGGTGCAGAAGTTTTTTCTGACCAGCAAGTTAAGTAACAAGCCAAGCTGACAGAACCTGGACAAGCGGCTGCACGGCGCAACATCTGTGTTCGGCTGACTCTATTTATCTACGATCCCAAGTTGAAATGAAAATAACAGGAGTTTTGTCGGCCGGTTAATATTGCATCTGCCGGCATTTTGATGACCCACTCATCGATCCTTTAACTACCACTATCCTCTTTATTCACGATGATTTGCATACCATCTTTGATTCCTGCCCTTCCCCATGACGTTCTTCGCCTCATCTTCGAACAAGCCGCTATTAATGATAGGAAAGAAGCGTTAAAGCTCGTCACAGTGTGTCGGCTAGCCCAGCACTGGTAAGTGGCGCATCTCTCACATGTAGATTCATACAACCGAGTACGTCTCTAGGATTGAGTTAATTCTGTATTCGACTGTCACCCTCCATCGCGAAACGACCTGCCGAGCATTTCTACGTACCATTGAGACTTCCCGCACGAAATCGCGCGCTTTTTTCGCAACTCACGTTAAATCACTATGCGTCTCTTACGACATCTATAATGACCGTATCGTACGAATCATATCTGCCTGCCAAGGAGTCACTAGCCTAACCCTCTGGGTCATACCTACACCATGGCCAACCTCCATCATCCACATCCCCTACGAAGAAATTACAGCTGCCCTTGACCTTCTCCGTCCACGAAAACTATCAGTTCTCCTAAACGGCATTCTTGGGTGGCCCTATCCACGTTTCGACCTTTCCTTCTTCCAAAAGATAACTCATTTCTCTGTCATCAACAAGTGGGAAGATTGGACAACATGGTGGGGTTTTGATGCCTTACCCTGTCTGACTCACCTCTCCTTCGACTTACACGTCGGATCACGATCACTAGATGACAAGGCAGCATATAGCATCGCACAGGCTCTACATGTCGTGTTGTCGCGCTGCGACCACATGCGTGTGTGTATCCTACTCCTGATCTTCGACCCTTCGCCTAGTTTTACTGCTGCCAAAATTACCTACTATATGTCTATGTCCAAAGTCAATCCGAGGCTCATTTTTATGGGCGTCTCTGAGCCTTTCCTTGACCGAGAGGCGCACTCTCCCCGAGAAGCACGTATTTGGAGGATGGCAGAAGAGGCCGTGGAGATCCAGGCTTCGGGTAAAGGTACGTCGTCTCTTCCCAGTTCACGATATACTTATACTTACTGTCCTCCGTGGCCTTTTCCTCTTCACCGAAAACGACATTTAGGCACGAGAGTCCTAGCGATTTGATTTTCCGGACGATCAAACGAAGTCATATGTACATAGTACCAACCCATATATTCCTCGTTCTCCGCGGAATCGTGTTTTCAGCTTCCCATCAACAAACACTGGCATATGTCTCACTAAGGTTTGTTTGTGTAGCCTGCACGTTTTCTCGCGTCAGGCGTATACCTAGGCAATCATGACTGAATATATTTGACATTTGGTCGCTTAACAGACAGGTTAAGCGCAAGAGGTTTTGGGACAAGTGGTGACTTGCGGTCTTTTATGCCATTGAATGTAGTAGTTCATCTTGGATCCCAGTCATCGTCCATGAACGAGTATTTCGAAATGATACTATTGGGGAATGTAATTTTCTAACTTGACAAGAGAAACGTGCAGAATTGAGCTGCCCTCTTCCGACCCTCTTCGGTGGGATGACTTTGAAGCTGGCTCCCGAAGGCCTGAAGATCTGACTCTGAACTTGGCCACCCAGGGACAGCGCCTGGTTCCATCTTATCGGATAACCGGATTAGGAACAAGGGTTGAAGTGCAATTGTGGACAGGTTCTGTCAGTTACGACATCGGGCGCTTTGTCTATCCAAGGCGCAGGCCACATGCGACCGCTCATACAGCTTCAGTACCGACACAAGTCTATGGCTAAAGCGGCAATCAGTGGACATTCTCAAGACATTCTGCTCCTCTCAGACCGGTGCCAACGGGCGTGATACTTTTTTAGCCTTTTCATTCTTTGTAACACATATTATTCAAGCGCCTGCCTGGCCCCGCAGACATCTCGTGGCCAGGCTCCACGCATTTAAAATCGGACGAGTAGTCTCGATCATGCCACTCACGACACCATGCCCTCTTTCAACCGTACTCCCACCACATTTGTCAAAGCCTCTCACTCTGCCTGGTGCAGCTCTCTACCTCTGAATTCGGGCGCTGCTCAAGCTCCCCCACCGCACATATGTGCCCGAATCAATGCCCAGATCGTCTCCAACCCCGCGCTGGCGCGACCCCTTTTCGATTTCGCCGAGCATGTCCGTAGTCGTGTCTATGTCATCCGCAAGTTTGTTTTCAGAGACTTCGAATCCTCTATCTTGTTAGACGAAGGCGTGGAACGAATGCTCCCCGAAATCTTCCAGCCTCCTTGTGCTACCCCACACCATACCTTCGAAATAGGAGATGCTGGGAACAAGGGCCAAGGGATGTTTGCAGTGAGAGACTTGCCTGCCGGTACCCTTATCCTCGTCGAGCATCCCGTTATAGTGGCTCCATACCTCGTGGGCTTGAATGTGCCACTTTCCGATATCTACGCAAGCTTGTTTGATCGACTTCCTTACGAGATTCGTGTGAAGTTGTCGCAACTCTATGCTGGAACCCATCGCTCCCTTGAAGACACCGTACATTTGAACGCGCTGGGTATACAGCTTGAAGTACCAGATGTCCCCCGTCCTGAGCTCACGACCCATCGGGCTGTGTTCCTCAACACGAGCAGGTGCAATCACAGGTGAGCCGCATACCCTTCATTCACATTATCTTTCCTCGTCGCTGATATTCCATAGCTGCGGACCTAATGCACGATGGGAATGGGACACGAGTACCTTCTCTCTTTATCTCTCGGCCGTCCGTCCGATTATGAAAGGCGATGAGATCACGATCCATTACACGTCATGTACTAGTCCGCGTCAAGAACGGCAGTCGACCCTTCAGAACCAATTCGACTTTATCTGTCAATGTAGCTACTGCAACCTCCCCTCGGAAGACGCAGTGCGTCAGAGTGACAACATTCGAGTGGCCCTCGGTCAGTTCTGGACCATATTGCCCTTGTTTGAAGAATGGTGCATCGACCCCAATCTACCTGATGACATGCTGATAGAGCTGCACCTCGAAGCCTTACGGATGATAAAGCAGGAGGGCCTACAGGTTCTTGATGGTGAACGACACGTGGATGCCATTGCGATGTGTTACGGTGCCCTCGCAGATACCAAGATGTTTCGGGCTTGGATAGAGAGGGTCCGGGAGGCGAAGGGGAATTCAGACCCAGCGCGGGCGCTGGTGTTCGCAACATGGCTGTCGAACCCGACATCGTTTCCTGCCTGGGGCTGGAAGAAAACATTTTGTGGCAGAAACGAATATCCTGCTCATCTAGGAATGAGACGACGATATACCCTGCAAGACATGCTATAGTAGTATAGTTACTTAGCTTTCTCGATACTGTATTATTAAAGATGTAAGTGTATTGACATGTAATGCTTGTCTAGGGAAAACGCAAATCCTAGTAGTTGCAGCAAACACTTATCAAATTAGGGCGAGTAAAGATCAGATACACGTAACCCAGCAAGAGACAACACATACTAACCAAAAGCACTGCAGTCTTCCTGCTCTTATTGATACATTTAAGGTTATTGTTGAAACACCGAACCTGGTTTTCTCGCTGCGTGGAGGCAGGGCTCTGGTTAGGTCATTGCTCGATCAATTCATTTTGCTTCTCATGTCGGCGGTGGAAAAAGCAATGTCGCCCCATGTAACTTGATGGATGGCGCACAAACTCTACATGAATGGGCGTAGGATCGTAGACTGATAGGAAGGTCTTCCTCTTTCAAAAGTTTCCCTTGTGTGACATAGGTAAGATGAAAGACCAATTATTCAGAGGAGTCTTTGTGCGTGTCACCTTACTTCACATCTGTGATTCTGAGTCCAGCAGCTCACGCTGTGGATTAAAGGTCAACGGAGGAACGTAGACAAATTCGAAGAAAGACAAGGCTCAGTAAGGCCGTTTATAAAAGAGGTCGCGAAGAGCGATGCACAAGCGGACGTTTCAAAAGTTAGATCCGACGACTTGCCAACGACGGCCCATCCTGCATCTTGCCTGCATCAAATGACCAGTATCCTGACGTGGAGAAGGAGTTAGAGGTCAGAGTCAAAAACGAGACACGATCCACCGGATGCATCATCGACAAAGAAGACGAGATTATTGGGTAAGCCTGTAAGTCCGCAAAACGGAGGGGGAGAAGGAGTTTATTATACTTATCTAATTGGACCAAAAAACTGGTACTAATTATAATAGTGTATAACAGCGATCAACTACCGGGAACGGAGACACGAGATGAATGCGGAACGCGTTTCGTGCCAAATGTCATGGGTCGCTGGTCCTCAGACGCTTTCCTGACTCGAGATTAGCATTCGTTCGAACTCATTGTACCACTCTACGTAGAGGTAGAGCTCCTTACTCCAATCCTGAGATGACTCTGGTCTCCTTCGCCTTCCCGTTTTCTAAGGGAGTTATCGGTCTCTCGCTCAATTGCGCGGGCTTTCTTCGATCCGGGTCTCCTATTCGCTGATCCAGCAACCCTCTGAGTTAGCGTCCTGGACGCGGTTCAACGCCCATCTAAGTCCACCATTATAGGTATACGGGTCCTCTCTTTTCAAAGATCAGATGATATTGTTATTTCTCGTTACTGTTCTGGAGGTCCAGGTTCGTTTTGTGGAGTTATTTGTGGCGTTGACGTACCTTCAATCAATCTGTACCTTGAAAATTCATCAGTTATTTGAACGCACAACATTTACAGACCATCATGGGTATGTCGCCAGTATAAGACAGAAACGAATAAGAACAAACGTGATCGGCAGAAGGAAAAATAAGTCAACAAGTCCACGTCCGTTATTAAGAATTATTCCCAACAATCAAAGCAGCCCCCAGTAGACGCCGAAAACCAGAGCCCATACCAACATCCCGACATCGCTAGTGGGACACATCGCACCATTGGCGCCTTTTGACCCATCCGCCACCCAATCGCGCCACGCCGACTGCATCTCGACGACGAACGCCTGTCCCTCAGGACTCTGAGACCCTTGCTTGCCATATGAATCCGGATTCACTACGGGCGTCAACCACCCATTCAAGTCGAAATGTTCAAGTGTGGCATTCGACGACGAGTTTGTATTCGGAGCAGAAAGCGCCTTGCGAGTGCGCTCTGCGAATGGGAGGTAGGTGTGTGTGCCCCAGATAAGGGAGAGGCGGTACACAGTGCTCGCGAGGAGCGCAGTGGAGGACGAATCGAGGAAGTTACCGTCTGCGGTGACAGGCTGTGAAGCGTAGTTGGTGAAGAGGTTAGATGAATTGTCCTACAAAGATATCAGCAGCAGAACACGGAGGGGCGAATGGAAACGAACTAGGTGAGGATACATTGCCGCATGAATTTCTAATACCCAGGCGGCCAGATCCTTCTGCTGTGATTTCAGCGTGTTCGAATATTGTGAGTTTTTGTAAGTACCAAGGACGCGCAGCATGCCTGCTGCCGCCCACGCATTTCCAGTCGACCAATGGCCCTCGTCATTACCGCTCATTCCAAGCAGTACATGCTTCCATAAGTTGTTTGCCGAGGTATCTCGAAGGTATGATCGATAGAGTGAGATCTGGTTATACGCCTCAAGGAGGAGAGTGCGATTTTGTGTGATCATCCCATAATAGGCCAAAAAGGGTGGGACCATATAAACAAAATCGCTCCTACGAAGAATATTGTCAATACAAGTCCCAGCATACCGTTGAAGTGGCTCGCAAGGCACGCAGTGTCAATTGATGAGCTTAATGATATTAAAGGGCAAAGGCCGTAGCCGTCTTCGGACCCGTTCAGAGCCAATCTTGAGTCGAGAAGGCAATGGTACACGTCATATATACGTCATTTGAAAGAAAGCTGAGCGGAAACGCTCCTCTGAAAGCAAATCCGAAAGCAAAGCGCATCCGAGCATCTCCAGGCACGAGCAAGCTAAAAATAACTCGTGTACTCACCAAAGCTGCACTTGGGAAACACGATGTGATATGGCACCGTCGCTCGTTCTCGGTACCTTGGACTCAAGGAAGTCAAGCTGATCTTTGGCCGCACCAGCATAGTCTTCATCACCCTGACCGGTCCAATTCGCAATCAACACAGCAAATCCAATAGACGCCGGGTCTGCCGCACTCCCATCTTTGATAAGAGGCTGTGGGCCTGTGATATTCTCATTCGACCGACTACGATTTGCAACAACATCATGAGGGATCTGAAAGAACGTGTCCATTGGTGAAGAAAGTGAGTCGGGTATGGTTGAGGGGGGTGGCAAGGAATTAGAGACTGATAGCACGGAATATCTTGTTGCATTCATAGCGAGGATAGTTTGTGCGCGGGTACCAAGTTCCCAGCTACGCTAAAGGCGTGAGTTTCACCATCAAATGAAAACAGTCGTGATGACGATACCTCTGCTTTGCGCCATCTACTAATCTGGCGCAGACTAGTGCGAGCTGGTCGTCAGATAATTCTTGCGCTTGTGCAGAGACTGAAAAGAGCGAGGCCAAAAGTAGCGTACGAGCGACAAGGGAATGAGAGCATGGCGAAATCCTTCTGAACATCCCAGCCACGCACGAAGCGGGTATACGATAGCGATCGAGTGTTATGGGCCAGGAATTATTCGTGAAATCGTTTATGATAGTAATAAACAGAAGAGGAAACGATCAAACTTCTAGGATGGCCGAGAGAGCCAAGATGGCTGCGACAAAACAAAGAGCACATGTACTTAAATCCGAAGATCGTGTGTTGCGGCTGACAAGCGACTGTGACGAGAATAGATTTGTCAGGACGTCGGTGAACTCCGCCCGCAGCCGGTGTCATCTTTTGATCCTTCAACCCCTCCAGCTTCCCCGAAATTGTCTGAAAGCGTCCGAAAAAACGCCTGTCATACTTCTTCATTGGAGTCTACGACACAGAAGAAGATCGTCTTAGACGTTTCTCAATTATGAATGATCATGATAGATCAAGACAGGATAGGTCGACATCTTCAGAAAGTTCTCCTTGATGATCGCAAAATGTATCAACGGGCCCGGGGTGGAATCAAAGCCCATTGGTCGCTGACAGCAGAAATGTAAGAATCCGGTTAGATAAAGGATTTGCACACATCTTGGCGTTCCAGATCGCTGCAACCTCGGACGGTTCAGAGGATCACAAGGTGAGACATCCAGTATTCTATCAGCCAGAACTTCCCCACGCATACAAGACACTCACCTACTCGTAAACGTACCAGTGTGCAAGCACACCTGTTCGATACTATGAGAGGAAGATGTCGACCTCTTCGGGTCAAGCTCTCTTATACATGGTCAGCTCTACTCAGCTAAAGCTAAACTTAATAAGGCTAAGTTACTTTGACGCATCAGCAGTTATACCTTAGTTCGCAATCTTCGGAGGCAGAAATATCTCTGGTTGCTTTGTTTCTCTTCCAGTCACGGCGGTTTGGGGGACGCATCGATGCACACTGGTCTGACTTTTTGAGTTTCTCTGCTAGTAAAGCTCCTGAACCTCAGGGATTCGACACGTCCAGCATTTTTTGCGAGACATTGCACTCTTGGCCATTATGCGCTGCGCACATCATTCGCAGAGACAATCAAAGTGTTAAAGTGCCGTTTGGATTAATAAAACACGCCACAGCTACTTACACGAGTCCTATGCTATGCTTATTTGACAACATCAAGAGTCCGAAACATTATCAGCCTCTTGATATAGCCTCCATCCATCAAATGTGTCGCCAAGACGTTCCTTGGGAGACTCATGGTCTTGCACAACTCTGTGGTAGCTTCGAGGTATTTCCTTGCAGATACCATGTCCTGTTTCACGGCAATTGTACAAAGTGCTCTAAGCGAACGTGCATGGGAGAGTAATTCTGCGAATGAAATACACTTTTGCAGAAGTGATCCCTGGTTGTATCAAAGTCTCTGTGAGTCAACCCCACCATCCCAACCAAGTATTTGCACAGTAGGGCATTTAGAGCTGGATATTTATTAGTGTTCCTAACAGCAGGTATGATCAATTTCCAAGCCTGCTGAGCGTTGCCCTCCATTGCCAAACCAGAAAGGAGAGTTGTTTAAGGAGCAGTACCCATGCCTCTGTATAAGCCTCTTCTGCTTCCTTCATATGCCAAATCAAGCACATAAGTCCTGAAATGATTTCAAGATCTAGAATGAAAAGTTAACCTAATCTTGTCTTGAAAATATTAGACATGTGACCTTGGCTATAAATTAGTCTTCCTAATTTTAAATATCTTGTCTTTAAACTTCCTTTGTACTGGTTGGTTCAGCACATCCTGCTGAGCTGTGTTCATTGGAATGAACACTTATGTAATATACCACCACCCACCACCTAACTTGGTATCAATTACCTCTGGTATGCATACATGTATGTCATGCCTCTCTCATCTCTCTCTCACTCTGATTTTTGTTGCACACATCTCTCTTAATCCCCTCTCATTGACTTTTCTGCTTCCTATCTAAAATATAAAATGGGACTGGCTCTGTTGTACTTCTTCATCATCATATGTTCTGACCTTTTCAGTGTTGCCCCCACACTGCCCCCAACTTGCTTCATCACATCTCTCTCATCTTGTGCACATAAATTGTGTGCCTGTTTCTGCTTACCTGTTTGCAAAGATGTTAGCATGTCCTATATAGCATGCACAGGGGGATACTGTCAAATGGTGAGAGGTGTTTTACACTCAAGAATATCACAGATAGTTGTATTAAATCCAGATCATTCTTTAATTCAGGGCTTTGTAAGGGGACCCTTACTAAAGACTGAAACCTTGTACCATTTGTGCAGCAGTTTCATTGTGAGATCTTTAGACTCTGTGTGTGCTCTTTTGATGATTGCATTTGATGTGTCATCAGTATGTGTAGCAATCGATACAGAGTGCATCATAACAAGCATGCATTTCAACATATGCTGCTATGAGCTAGATGGCATAATCTACCATGGTGGGTACCACTTCACAAGTTGTTATGTTGACCAGGACAGAACTGTATAGTATCATGATGGTTTAAATATGGATCACAATGAGAGATGACCACAAAGTCACAGCTTGTGGCAATATGCACATATTATGAAGGAAGGACAGCTAGCACCATGTTTTATGCATAGTCAGAATTTCTTATGTAATTATCAGGTATAATCAACACTTATTCATACTGCCATGTGGAAATAATGAACCTCTAAATCTTGGATGCACTGTGCCTGCCAATGGCCCATACTTAATCAGACAATATACCTTGACAACTGAAGGTTTGACTTTCTGTTTGTGTCTTTGAAAGATTGTTTTGATCAAGTAGAATACATGCATATAACAATGTGATTTGTTTATGTCCAGTATAGATACAGTCATGGACAAGCAAACTTGACTAAGTTGCTATCTCAGGAATGGGAATTTTTTCAGCCAAACTAAGTACAGGATCAGACTCAAAATGTTAAAATAAGCCTAAAAACACATCTCCAAAGTTTTTTCCATGGAAAATTGAGTACAGTCAAAATTTTAGTCAATTTCATGCATTCTCCGAGGCAGGGGCTAAGGCTTCCAGGTGCATCAAAGCAGCCCTTGAGATGGTACAATGACCCCTTGTACTTCTGGACAGCCCATCAAGCTGATATGCATGCAAGAACCACCAAAATCAGTTTGCAAATTTGCATATGGCATCAGTTGAGCATGCATCAAGTGCTTTGATAGCAGTCTGCTTTGAACTCTTGAAGGACAGCTTGAAACTTGGTGATATCTATACTTTGCTCAGCTCCAATACTAGAAAGTTAATCAGTATCAATATATGTGATAAGGGATAGTTATACCATTTCAATTGGATTGAGTTCAAAATGAAATTTTGGTAAAAAGATGCATTCATGGCCAGCTACATGGACAGTTATCTCAAGCATAGATACTTGGTTTGCAAAGTCATCTTGCTGACTCAAGAGCCATGCCATGCAGCAGTTAGTATTATTCCAAGGGCACACAAGAGAACACTTGGCCTTCATACCACAAACATTGAAGCCATGTTCCTCAAGAGTCTGTTTTCTTCAAATATGGGAATGGTTTGTGTTTGAAGCTGCAGGCTCATCTGCACAGCATCCCAGTATGGATCACCATTTGATTCAGAATAAATGACTTTACAGGCCTTGCATGTAACTTTGCTTTGATCATTTCAGTGAGCAGGAGCAGAGGCCATCACTGAAGGTGCTCACAGTCATGTTGATGTGTAGACCCAATGACACTGCTATTGTTTGGACTGGGAATGTACCATGCCTCAGTTCATCCTATATACTACATCAGCTAGTATGGTGACTAATTCCTGTATGCTAAGCAGGAGCTGCTGACTATGATCTATTGACTAAGCAGGCTGATATATAATAGTGATGTGTAATCAACAACAATCAGCTGAGGACACTAGTGTCAGGGGACCTATCTCTCTCCACCTTTCACCTCTCTGCATCACTATAATTTTCCTTTATTCTTCTTCTTCAGCCCTTCCTTTTGGTCCTACTTTCAGCCCTCTAGCTTCAATCCTACTCTGTCAATAATCCAAACAAGTTCCCAACCCAGCAGATCAACAATGTTTGGCAATTTTCAGAGTTTGATCATTTTTGGAGATTTGCCCCTTAAGGCCTTCCCTGTGGCTGGCTGTGGCTTTTGTGTATTGTACAGTTCCTTCCCATGCATCAGAAGCCTCTGAAGTGTT
>JABAKA010016122.1:0-30317 GCA_018857285.1 Termitomyces sp. Mi166#008 | reverse complement strand
CAAGTGGTCGCTTGTTGCTGTTACTCTCATCTCGTCGGCGAGCGCGACGCCGCTCTCTACCTATCCCCACCACTCCCCGTCCATAGCCACCCCGTTGTCATTCGCGCCACTCATTGTCGCGGAGCATCCCCATGGCTCTATCAACAACTCTTATATAGTCAGGCTCAAGCAGGGCGCCTCTCAAGCCCTCATTGCCAACCATTTCAACTTCCTTCAGGCTGCACACAATGCAGATCCTCTTGATGAAGAAGAATCAGGCCTGAGGCACGTCTATGACTCGCACAAGTTCTATGGCTATGCAGGTTCTTTCTCGGATAGCGTTGTGCAACAGCTACGGGCCATGCCAGAGGTAGCGTACATCGAACAGGACCAAATAGTCCGGACACAGGAAACTCAGAAGAGCGCACCTTGGGTGAGTCAAGTCTACGGTATTTATTTATTGGCCGCCTAACCCATCCCATTCAGGGGCTTGCCCGCATTAGCCATCGTCCCAGGTTGACGTTCGCTACTTTCACCAAGTATCTTTATAACCCTCAAGGTGGTGAAGGTGTCGACGTCTATATCATCGACACTGGCATCAACATCGGACATAAAGAGTTTGAGGGTCGCGCGTCCTGGGGCAAGACCATTCCATTGAACGACGTCGATGAGGATGGTAATGGTCACGGCACACATTGCGCTGGCACTATCGCTTCTCGCAAGTATGGTGTTGCAAAGAAGTCTAATGTCATTGCTGTTAAGGTCCTCGGCTCCGACGGAAGCGGCACAATGTCTGACGTTGTCGCCGGTGTTACCTTCGCTTCTCGCGAGGCTTTCAGGAAGGCTAAGGCTGCAGTTGAAGAACTTGCGAACAAAGGTAGCACGAAGCACAAAGGATCTGTCGCCAACATGAGTCTTGGTGGCGGTAAATCAAGGGCCCTGGACGACGCTGTGAATGCTGCCGTCGATATGGGCCTTCATTTCGCTGTCGCTGCGGGTATGTTGAGATGCTGCTCGGAATAAATGATTTGCATATTGACTGATCTATTCCAGGCAATGACAACCGCGATGCCTGTAGTTATTCACCTGCTGCTGCAGAGAAGGCTGTCACTGTCGGTGCTTCGACTCTCGGCGATGAGCGCGCTTACTTCTCCAATTTTGGCAAATGCGTTGACGTCTTTGCTCCTGGTATGTGCTGAAATGCAAGCGTTGTCAATCAACTCACTCCTTTTTAGGGCTCAACATCCTCTCCACCTGGATCGGGTCAGAGCGCGCCACCAACACGATTTCGGGCACATCGATGGCTTCTCCCCACACTGCCGGCCTTCTTGCCTACCTTTTGTCGATCTACCCATCTGAAGAGTTCAATCCATCGTTCGACTCTCAAGGTGGACTTCTTTCTTTGACCCAGCCTCAGCAGTCATTCGTCATTCCATCGTCCGTATACGCCGCTTTGCAAGCTACGCTTCCTCGTTGGATATCCTCATTCCTTCCCGTTCACTCCCTCGTCACTGCCCCCATCCCCCATGACAAGATCCTCACGCCAGCCCAGTTGAAGAAAGCTCTCATCAATCTGGCGACTCCCGGTGTTTTCTCAGAACTCCCTGACCAGACCCCCAACTTGTTGATCTTCAACAATGCGACCACGTCATGATTTAGAGTAGCTTAATGTCATCATGCTATCTATCTCAATATTTTCTGTGTACTATAATTTGTCAATCGATCACTACTGTTCTAGGATCACTCATGTACCTCGAAGACCCTGTCCACCTCATACCTAATTAAACCGTCTTCTGTTGTCCTTTGTGTCTATTGCGTGTTTCTTCTTTAATCGGCCAATTCATCGTACCTTCAAGATCCAGCTGCGGCCTTGACGTTGACGTTTCACCGTCTTCGACTATGTTCAAGGAGGCTGCATGGGTGCTTGGTGCCGACTTGCATCTGATATGACGAACCATTTCTGAATTGTCGGTTCTTTGGACATGACACCCACTAAGGCTGTTCTATAGTCTATGCAAGAGTGCCGACACTTGATCTTACGATCCAATTTTCTGTCCCTTGACCATCTAATGTTTAATATCCAAGCTCTGGTGGCTATCCTTTGAATTGTGCCTAGGAGTCCAATGGGTTTCAGTCTTTAATGCACCCAACTTGACGTCTTGAGTACTTATAGCGCACTCGGACCACGGTGCTCGCCGAACAATTATGATAGAATTTTGAATATAATTTGGACAATTGGCATGTTCTCCGACCAATCCATCACTCACTCAGATACCGCCTTGATTTTCATGGTACTAGGTTTGCAGGAGGATATCTGAGAATTTCTCAAGCGCGACCGTGTGGATTGTTCTTTGTACACATATATCTTCCGAGTCGGGGATCACCACCACTAGAAGCACATCAACGTCATGACGAGTCGAAATGAGCGGTGATTTGTTTCGAAATATATTGACTCGTATGTTTGTCCTTTTTTGTTATCGATGGTCCAGATTGTAACAGCCTCTTGTCGGGATCGTTCTGCATTCCAATGTTCATAAGGAGTCAATGGAAGATGATTCTCCCAGTCTAGACCTAACCCCGATCTTGTCAGACGTTAGAACTTTGTATCCATGACTCCACCCTTACTCCAGCCTCTCTGCTGACTTGACTGCTGTGTACTTCAAGCTCCAGCCAAGTTCTTTGGGGAATAAACTCATTGCTCTCCGTTGCTATGGAGGTATGGTGATCATTAATATCAGGGAATTTGCGGATATACGGCTATGTATATACCGACAATCGAATCTACAAGATCTCCCATCACGAGCGGTCGGCTCGGACCTTTCCCGTTTCATCCTCCATGATCTTTTTCGGGGCCTGCCTCGTCCGCTTGCCTGAAAGTGGCGTACATCTGCTGTGGATGTTTGAACCATTGTCACTCTTCTTAGGTTTATATGACAGGGTCACACCATATGCTTGAACGATCTCGTCGGAACGCTTGTAAAGAGGAATCAGGCTACAGGCTGCGGGCTAGCTCACCTCAACTCATCTGCAATGGATTTTATAACTTGAACCTCTTAGATTAGCACCATGAAAGATATCAGAATTTAGTGAGATCGAGCCTGATTCAGTGATTTCCTTCTCAAAAAGATTTCCAGATCCGATTTATAGCAACCAGGTTGTACGAAACTTTCTAAAAACTCCTGAGATAGACTTGTGCAATACTCAGTCGGTGTTATCCTTGTGTCATGCTCAGGCTGTCCACCCTTGCAATTTTGCGATCTTTGTGTCAGTGGGACGCACATAGTGCCAGTGGCAGTGCGACACTTCACACAAGCATCACTGTACATCAGATCAAAATCCCATTACTGCCACTCGGGAGATGTCTCCCCTCAGAGTGGTTTGGACCCTGCACTATGGCGTACAAAAAACGCCCACACGTGTAACATGTTCCATCCTGTCTTGAAGTGTAAGCGTGTAAACATAGCCCGGGAAATTTGGGTTCTCCCGACTCCAACCCAACAAGTTGAACTCATGAGTGCAGTGCTCGAAGCCTGGTTTCAGCTTTCCGACATCCTCCAATATTGACCTAACCTCATAGTAAATACTAGAATTCTAGCAAATGTGGTGACATAAAATCTCTGTCAACTACATCATGGGCCCAGGTTCGATGAACCATGCGCATGAAATTTTAGGTCTTTCAAATCCTCAGCATTACGCAAAAATTGCCAGAATTAACGGAGATAGTTTATGCCTATTTCAATAACAGGTACAAGGCTCAGCCATCGGTACATGATTGAATCTCAGAAAAGGTACTACGGGTAGATGCTTGCAGGTGCCATTCGCCTAGATCAATATGTTTTATATCTTACTTGAAGATTTGTAGGACAGACACGTTCATTACGAAGTTGTGTAGACCATTCTGTGATTTGAAAGCACGTTCATCAGCGAGGACGCGGGCTTCGCGGAGAAGGCTGTAAATCCAGCTGAGGTGGCAGGGTTCTTAAGACCCGTTTAGTGCTTGTAGAAGCGATGTTCATTGACTTCGACTTGGAGATGGTGTAGAGTAAGCCGTATGTAACCATGCCAGTGGGTTTGCATAGTCAAAAACAGGACTCATACTCGTCGTCCGGTAGTGCGAGGTTTCCACGATACAAGAAGCCAGGAATCAAGCAATCAACGTTTGAAAGTACTGGACCAGTCGTTTGTTATAAAGAATTTCAAAATTTGGACTCTCCGCCGATCAAAATGAGCAGGAATATCAAGCTGGAATGAGCAGGAGTATTAAGCTGGGATGCGGATTTAGCTAATCAAGGGATCTGTTGTGGTCAAGCTGTGACTGCGTGCTACCCAAGAAAAGGAACTGCGATGTGATTATGTTTGGATATAAGCCTGAAATAAATCTGACCAAGTATAGTCCATAGCAGACAAAGTTTGGTCGAAGCTTGTGTAATGATGAGGTCAAGTGGAAGAAACTTGACTGAGTGATCCGAGTTTGAGGATGGAGCGCTGATCCGTCGATCAAATGTTTTCAAGTAACTCAACACTCGACGACAGGAAACCTGCAGAAGGGACAGCCAATCCCCGGAGCAAACGATCTTGACTGTATCCCCCTAGACTGATGAACCACTTTTGCTGCAGCCTGTGTTCTGATGAAACCTACTCCAAAAGCGCGCGCTTACGTATATGTCGTCCAGCTGTGGTCGCTCAGGGCTACCGGGGCTTCACAATCGCAAAACTATATTCATTTATCTTGACAAGTAGACTCAGATATTGCTTCAGAAATGCAGAATTCGCTGATCAGTACTCGCCCCAAACTTGTCACGGAAGGTTTGACTTCCCGACTCGATCCCAACTGCTGTAGGGGTGTTGTAGTTGAGGTTTTTTTCCAAAAAAGGGTACAATTGGGCCGAGTCCGGAAGAAAAGAGGGATATCACTCGTGATCATCTATAGATTCGGTGCTAGGTGTGTTTCCTGTCGAACTGATCTTGCAACCAACGGTAAATTAGCTTGACTCGTACGTTCCAGAATAGTAAACGGATCTCTGTTTCATGGGTTGGCAGGGTACACACCGTCTGAGGCCCAATAAAACCGATATATAAACGAGCCTCTGGTAGTGCTTCCCTTACTACAGCTTTCCTTCGACTTGTTCCCCCTTTCCCCGTCCTTCGTTTTCAATGCCGTTCTTACCTTCGGACATATCCATCCAGGTCATCTTTCACGCTAAGCAGCTCCCTCCAGCGGCTTGGAAAGTGCTTGAGGATCATCCCCGTCCTGCGAACGTAATTCTACCACATGCCCTTGGAGCCAAACAAGAAATAGCCAATGATGCTGCATCATCCAATTTATGGATTATTTGCAGCACCAATTCGAAGATCGAGTTCATCTTGTCTGTGACGACCGGTCCCATGGGCGCATACCCAGTTTTCATTTTCACCTCCCTCCCCTTTGAATGCCTGGCCGAAGATTACATTCGACCTTGCATTCAGAGTTTGGTCGTAGCGTTGGCCGCAGCTGCACCTACCGCTAGGGTTTACTCGATTTTCTCGGTTGAGCCTGTCGCTTTGATATTTGCAGAAGAATGGACGCGACACACTGGCATCGACGTGGCAGATAACCATGTGTATTACGCCGCGAAGATCAGCTACTGCACAATTGAGACTTTGCAGTGCCCTTCCGAAGTCGAGGAGCCCCGAGAATACCTGCTACGACCTGCGGCCGACGAAGACATAGAAGGGATCGGAGAACTCTGTTACTTCTTTGCAAGCGACGCAGTGCGTTCAATTTTCCTTTGACGACTTTTGGGCGAAAACTCACAATCCGCAGAAACCCTTCACTCTTACTCAGGCTCAAGCAGAGCTTGAAGCAGTTACTTTGGTTGAAAAGAACCAGATCTGGGTCCATGAAGCAAAAGGACCCGGAGGAACGAAGGAGATAGCCTCAATCGTCGCTTTCACTCGCAACAGCGATCGCGTCGCAGCCATAACGAAAGTCTATACAAACAAGAGATGGAGGGGACAAGGCTGCGCAGAACGTCTTGTTCGAAAAGTTTGTGAACAGTAAGTTTACTGCTCGATTGCTTCTAGCTTCAGAGAACTGACTATCTTGCTATTAGTTTACTCACTGGGCCTGACTCCAAAGAGAGCGTAGTTCTCTATGTTGCACACGACAACGGAGCAGCTATTAGGGTCTACGACCGTGTTGGCTTCGCTGGACTCGCCAGAGATGGCCAGAGAGTTCAAGGCGTTGATCCTTGGCTCGAAATAGGATTCGACACGAATAAAGTTGTCCTCGGCCACTGGTGAGTTGGTGAGCGAGATTCACGATGAATTGAAAAACCCTAGACTACAACACCTAAACACCATCCCACAATGCCTGTAGACATGACTTGAACATCTTCTCTTTTCTCTTTTCCTCTTGTCTCTTCACCGATTCAGTACCCAGTGTAGCCCTAGTTACCCCATTGTATCGAGTGTAGTGATGCTTGTATTAATATGTCGATTCAAATTTCAGTAACTTGTGCTTGAGGATCATTGTTCGGACGAAGCCTTGGGAGTTCTTAGCGGTCGCAATGAGAAGTAGCTGGCCACTTGTCAAAGTTCTAAGATGTCGTATGTAATGTAAGTAGACCAACCGTTCATTGGCATCCTAAGTACGACGGCTAGGCAAGACAGCCTGTGCAGCTTCCGCTAGAGAAATTTCCTTCTCCTCTTCCTAATCGACGATCAGAACCGAGGATCGCAGGTATTTGGCAATGATGTGAAAACGTACAACTTTGTCCAGTTGGACAGCTAATTCTCTCTTAGCCATATACTAAGATGTCATATGTGATCGGAGTTCCACTATCTATCCAACAAGAGCTTCATACCTCTGAAATAAATGCAGGTAAGTAAGTAAACGGCGAGAAAGAAAAAGGACTTCATGTCAACGAAAAAACCAACCTTTGCCACGCTGAATGGTGTCTCGATGCACAGCGACGCTCATCACGATTCCCCAAACAGAGAGACCCACAAGAGAATAGACCACTCCTCTGTGGAGGATGTCGAGGACCGATAGCCGTCGCATGAAAGTGCCAACAGGAAAATGGAAGAGCAGTTTGTGCCGCTGTTTGTTCAGAATGTCATTGATCATCAATCTCACGGATTTCGCTGTCGCATGCTTCCAACTTCAACTACGCCGATGGTGGCAAGTCTAGTCCGATGGTGCACAGAGAATGACATCTGGATAGACCCTCGATTGGAAATACGATCTAATGAAGGAGGTGGTATTGCAGTTTATGCAAGGGACAAACAGATCCCTGTGAGAACCAGCCGTAAGCCACATGTATGTCCTTGTCAGCCTAGTTACGGGACTTGACTATAATTGCCAGTTGTCTTTATCAACAGAGACTCGGTGATATCTGTGAGATCGTGTTCTCTGTCCAGAGAAATTGAGCCTGTTCTTTCCGGCACCTTCGCGCTACTCTCCCTCACGCTCGCCTTGTACGTAGAAATGTAAGCCATTGATTAGCAAGGCCACCTATTGTAACTTTCAGATCTTGACAAAAAGATTTCTCAGACTGAACGGCCAGGCGTCGCGTTGGTTCGGTTACTTACAGTCTCTTCCCCGTGAACCAATTCCCATTCCCCTCTTTTGGGCTCAAGATTTTTTGAATGTAGATACCGACGATGGAAAGGAGGGGATGCAATGGCTCAAAGGTACTGAACTGAGCCGAAAATTCACGTCTTCAGACTCAGACGTCAAATTAGAGGATATTGTAAGTTTCTCTCCCCTCAAAAAGCTCATTCATTGATCCTGCATGATAGGATGGCTACTTTAACACGGTCGCGGAGCCGCTTCTTCTTCGCTACTTTAACAATCAAACTTTTGCCCCTGCAACCACAATATCACTCGAAGGTTTTTATTACGCCTATACCCTTGTTTCTTCTCGAGCATTCATGGTGGATGCTTATCATGGCCTATCCATGGTTCCTATTGCCGATTCGTAAGCACAATTCATCCATTTCTTTATCAATTTTTTTTAATTTCATTATAGCTTCAACCATTCACAGGATAATCATGTGCACATCGAGGTAGTTTTCAATATTTTACTTCATCAGGTACACTTAACTTTTTGGCAGACCGAATTCAATGTCTGTTCGCTATGCGGATCTCTCCGTGAGTGTCTTCACGATGCCGACGAAGCAATCAATCAGCCTTACGCCGGGAAGATCGATTCCACACACTCCAAAACACTCGTAGAATATGATTCGTACTACGAGATGGTGTCCAATGCCGAAATCATGCCTAGAGAAGAAATTTTTAATACATATGGCGAAGACCTCACAAACGCACAGCTCCTGGCTCGATACGGTTTCATCCTTGACGTTAACGACAATGATCATATCCACTGGGATTTCAGTGAGGTGCTTGTGTTTTGCACGGATCTTTTTGGTGCTTTACATCCCGATTTGCCTCAAACGGAAGCACAATGGATGGCAGTGGTTCACAGCGTCGGTCGAGATGGAATATATATGCGTTTACCCGAATCCAGTCTGATCTATTTTCATGAGGGTAAGGAAAACAGCCCTTTCTGTCTTGATAGCGATGGAAGAGTCTCTCACCAACTCTGGGCGCTGCTTGCTCTGCCCCCATGTCTGCGAGGGGATCGGGGTACCATGGAAGAACAGATCGGCCTTGTTGTGGCCGACCTCACAGCACTTCTGGAGTACCAACTTGCCCTGGAGGGTGTGAATGAAATAGAGAACATTAATCAGCCGTCAAAGTCCTCGGAAAGAGATGTCATCCTTGGTGCTCTCGCTCGCTCAGTCGTTAACTTGTGTTCTGCACGGAAAACCCAGCTGGGAAAGAAGCTTCCTCCAGGGTCTGGTGACCTGAACGAGGTTCTAGACGTGGGTACCTTTCATCCCGTGAAGAAGATTTCGCTCACGCAATGTTCTCATTTGAAGAATTTGCCGACAAACATGCAACTGACCAGAGAAGCATTGACACTCGTGATCGGCGAACAGTCCATCTTGGACAGTTGCATTTCGGCATGGGAGGAGTTGTTATGAGTACAGTGGTACCAGCTTATTGGATGTTCCCGGTTAAAGAGTGCTTCGCGTCGGAGAGTTTGGTCGCCACGGCTGCAAATGATATCTGGAGTTGACATTCTAAACGTTGGTGATGTTCAACAAGTAAATGCTACATGGGTGATTGATGGTCTATATAGTCATGTTCAAACCGCCGACTGCCCTGCTTCTGAACGCGCGGCATATGCCCATTGCAACTATCGTAGTCAAGTTAAAAGAATTCTATTGCTGAATTCAACTTATTGTGGCGCAGTATCAAGAATTTAGTGTTGAAAAGACCAACCGGCGTTATCTGCTCTGATATGTATTTACTAGGGTTAGAAGCCCACATAGTATCGGCATGGAGGAATGGGAGGAAGTCAAGTTTACTTCAGGTCGTTCGCGTATGGCAGGCAGCGGAACTGCAGCGAGGACGGAGACAAAAACTTTCATCAGTTTCCAGTGACCCTTGGAGCTCGGAGGATTTAGGTGAGGTCCGGATTGACAAATTTAATTTGTCAACATAGTTGATGAGCTATCAAAACATCAGCCCAGCGTATGTCAGTACAGAGACATCGACAACGCCGCATAACGACGATGAATCTAATTAACAGCAAAAGGCCACTAGAATTTTGATTCCCGAATTTTTATCAACAGGTTTCCAATTCTACGACTTGATTATCTCCCAGATACTTATATTACGACTTGCAACAAAATATGAGAGTATGTAGAAGATCAAGTAATTTATCCTGAAAATATTCTATGGCATACTGTATATTAATGTCATTTATCATAAGGCTTTGATTTCAGTGAAATCGCTCAGGACCGGGGTCCAAGATACCAATTTTCAGCGGAGGTCAATCAATTTGTTCGACAATTGACGACAAATTCATCAAATTATGGCTGAACATTGTATGCTGTTGCGATTGCCAACGATATATTATGCAGATCTAGGGCCGTCAACGGTCTGGCAGACAGTAGAGTGGAGGACAACCTGAGCCTGATCGAGGTTGAAGAGGTGAAACGGGCACATGGTATCTATCCAATTCCTGGAGAATAAGTCGTGCCTAGGTTAATGCAATCGAACTTGTCCTTGTTCTAATATTATCCAGGGCGAAAGTGGCCTTGTTCGTACTCGTTGCTCGGCTACGATGTTTGTTCGCCGGCCATTGTTTGTGTTGTCAACCAAATTTGGATACACTTACGAACAATGACAGGATCTTCTATGAGAGCGCTTTCCTTTGAAACTTGTGTAATTTTCTTTTACCACCCGTATTCTCCTTTTTCTATTCATTTCCTTCCGCAATAGCTTTTAGTGCCTCTTTCCATGATATCGATCAAACGAATGGCTGGTAAATTTGGCTCGCATCTAGGACACCATAAAATCATTGAAGAGGAATCGGTAATAGACGATGAAAAGCACCTTCCGACTTCCATATCATCCCCACATAGCTCCAGCTCAGTAGCCTCGCAGTTTGACTATCGAGGGTCAATATCTACCACGCGAACATCTATCAGTGGATGGAGCGGCAAGCGGGAAGGTAGTATGGAGAGCGTAGAAGAGGAATCCGAGGCTCTAGGACAGCGAGTCGTCAAACGGCCTACGGGCTCATACCGCCTCTCTGACTTCATCGTACAACGGACATTAGGTACTGGAAGCTTCGGAAGGGTTCATCTCGGTACGTTCCTGGTTCTTTTGTTTCCGCTCGTTGGTCCGAATCATGGTCCACTCACAGTACGGAGTAAACATAACTTGCGATTTTATGCGATCAAAGTCCTGAATAAAGAAAAGGTCGTTAGGTTGAAGCAGGTGGAACACACCAACAACGAACAACGGATGCTTGCGGTCGTGCAACATCCCTTCATAATCAACCTCTGGGGTTGCTTCCAGGATGCGACAAACCTCTACATGGTAATGGATTTCGTACCAGGTGGTGAGCTCTTCACTCTTCTACGAAGGTCTAATGTGAGTACATCGTCTTCCTGAGTGTTGTTCCGGTTAACGCTACCTCTTAGAGATTCCCTGATCCCGTGGCAAAATTCTATGCCGCGGAAGTCGCATTGGCACTCAACCATCTACACGGCCTCGATATTATTTACCGCGATTTGAAACCGGAAAACATACTTCTTAATCAAGACGGACACATCAAGGTTGCAGACTTCGGCTTTGCGAAATTATGCACTTCAACGACATGGACATTGTGCGGTACCCCCGACTACCTTGCGCCTGAGGTCTGTAATTCTCCCAGTGGGTATATTATGGCCACTCACACCTTTAACTCATTCAGGTTGTCAACCAACAACGATACAATAAGAGCGTCGACTGGTATGCACTTGGCGTCTTGATATTTGAGATGCTTTCGGGACTTCCCCCATATCACCATCCCGACCCCAATCCTGTTCTTCTTTATGAACGCATTCTGAACGGTCCAAGTTTTATCAAATGGCCTGCTTTCAATAATTTTGCAACAGATTTGATTTTGAAGCTTATGGAGAGCGATCCCTCCAAGCGTTACGGGAACATGAGGCACGGTGCTGGAGATGTGTTCGCTCACCCATGGTTTCGGGAGGTAGACTGGGATAAGCTACAAGCTCGCGAGATTACAGCTCCATATCTTCCCAAAATCAGTGGTGACGGAGATGCCAGCGCGTGAGTTCTTGCTTCGAGCCCTAACCTCCTGCTGATCTATCTCAGTTTTGATCAATATCCCGAGGACAATGTCGCAGCGCAGTACGGGCAACCAGGACCTGATACATTTGGTTCCGCCTTTCCAGATTTTGAGTATGCAGGGGATATGCCATAAGGTGAACAAGCGCTATGGCACCTGCTAGAAATAACGACAGCTCTCAGCTATTATGACGCAAACACCAATAGATATAGCGCTGCACATCTATACCTGCGCTCTTGTACGACTCGATACGATGGGAACTGGTTGATGCTATGGCTCATGATGAGAGCCCAAATACCGCAACCCTAACGGAACATCTTTATACCTGTATTTTACCCTTTGTTCATCATCGCGAGCTGGTCGTCGCCGAGATATATCTTGTACAGCTATATGTATGCTTATATCGATATATGGTCGTAGCCGACATCAATGTCTGGGCCCGTTGTGACTGACCCACTCAGAACCCCAAGTATTTGGAAGTAGTAAACACACATCACACTTTCAAAAAATAATGCTATACAAAATCAATACTTGCTCTCGTCCAACAGGACACGCGTTCCGACTGCTGTCTAGGCTCATTTCATCACTTTCAGGCCGTGCCTGGCGTTCTTTCCATCGAAGAATCTTGTTAAACCACCTCGGATCTCAGGAGATTGAGGTCGTCGGTCTTTGATTTCCCCAGTTTGGCTTGTCAGACTCTACTGGTGACGCGCACCACCCTCGCGAACCTGGACCGCACAGCTGGAAATCACCTGTATGTCGACGAATGGGATACGGGGTAGCAAGAGTCAGGAGGCAAAGGGACATGGACACTTGGGTGGCGGCAGCGGGAGTAAGCAAGGCAGGACGCGAGGCAAAGCAAAGCAGGGCAATTCTCAGAAGATTACCGTGGTGACACAGGAGGTCCTTGAAGCTGAGAGGGAAGATTTGATTTCTCAGAAGCAAAAGCAACTTCAAACGGTGGTGGACCGCCACGATACACTGGTATGTTTCGTATCCTGGTTGTCAACCTATGTGCCTCATGGAAAGCTCAAAGGTCAGAGAAATGTTCCACATGGATCACTTCATCAACATGGTCGGCTTCAATCCTAAAGTAAGTTCCATCGCTCAATCTTGTTATGGATGCTCAATAATCTTTACAGGAAGCCAAGACGGACAACTCGAAAGTCTTTCAGAATGTAAGTCATTTCGTGAGGTACATCGTATGATATACTCATGAACCTTTTCCCAGTATAAGACGTCACTTTACAATCTTGTTGACAAAGCAGCCCCCAGTTCTTCCCGCCCAACCCGGCGTACTCGCACAGAACAGGAACAGCTTTTGAAGACACCTTCAATTTCGGCACCCTTCTCAACCTTCGCGTCTATTCATTCCGCGACTAAGAAACAACCCAAAGCAAGAGCGAATGGCTCACAGGACGTTCCAGAAACCAGCGGTTTGAAGGCAAAAGGTCGCCCCGTGGAACGTCCTCCTGAGCGTGTCAACGCTAGCATCTTTGATGATGATCCACTACCGGCAGAAGAGTCTACTTTTGCGATCGTTGTTCGTCGGAACCCTCACAATGACGACGAAATCACAAGCAGGCCAATGAAAAAACGCAAGTTGGCCCGGAACAAGGGTCATGAGTCCATTTCTGTCGAAAGCCGCAGGAATGGAAGGCTCAAAGGTCATGTTGAAAAAGCCGTTAACATGGATAAACTTGTTGAAGTGGTATAATTGCCCATCATCTGGTCTGTCGACTCGCTAACTAGTTTCAGGTACAGCCGCCTTTACTTTCTTCAAAGCTGCAAAATCATTTAGGACCTGAGCTAACATCCGTCTCTGCACCTCCAGCTTTTCCGAGGCTGAACATCAAACGTGTCAAGCTCCTCGTTCGTAGACCTGCGCCTCCTATTACCAATCCTAAACAACGACCTCCACCAGTGCAATACAACTCTTCTGTGGATACCTTTTTAAGGTCATATTTCACTCTCAATGACCATGACGTGGAAGAAAGCGTTTTGGAACGTCAAGTACAAGTAGACGCGTCAATCTTCGAACATGCAGAGCGACTCAAGAATGGCGGTTTTTTGCCAATGTTTGATGAATCATTCCAGTTCGATGAAGAAAACATGAGAAAGTCCTGGGTTCAACCGCGGCAGTCAAAGGATCACTGGGACCACGTCGTTGAAAGTGCATGTCATGCTGGCAAACTCTGGAGAAAGAAGTCATCGGGGCAGCAGATTACTAGTCAGTGGGCGAAAGCTGTTCGGGGCTATTGGGATGGCCAAGAAGCGATGAAAGAGAAGTTCAAAATCCAGGAAGAACGCAGATTGCGAGCCTTGGCGAAGGCCACAATTCGTATCGTCACCGATGAGTGGAAAAAGGCTGTTTTCGTACGCCTATTCGTCGTTCTTGTTGAAGTTTGAATCTCATGTAGACACTCTGATAGCATATTCGAGAGCAGGAGCGGCTTAAGCAAGAAGCCGAGGAGGTTCGTCGTGGTCGTGAGCATCTGGATGCCATTCTAGATCAAAGTGGTCAACTTCTGGAGACTCAACAAAGCGACTTAACGCGAGGCGAGCCTCGTAGCCGATCAAGCAGTATGTCTCTTACATATGCAGTTTGGGGATCCGATGAAGAAGACGATGAAAACGAAGACGATACTGCGGGCTCCGAACAGGAGAATGAAGGAGAGGATGTGGAGGAACATGATGACGTTGACGAGGAAATGGTGGATGAAGGAAGAAATGATGAAGTACTCAAGAGCCCCGAAAGGAGTGATATCGATGAAACGTCATCTCGTGCCGACGATGTTGACGGCTTCGATGCAGAAGATGTTCAAACTCAAGTATTACTCGGCAGTCCTCAACTAACACAATTTTCGACTGGGATTCCTTCGAGTGAGAAGGCACACTCTCCCGTCCGCGATAGCGAACCACCTGACGAGTCATCAGTCGTTGCATTCAAGGACTTGCTGACTTCGGAGTCATTTGGTTCCCCGCCACGCTCTTTACATCCTCTTGCCTTCGATATTCACTCGGCAACAGGCTCGGAACGAGACATTTCAACGTCACCGACCATATCGATGTCCCCGTCATCTTCCAAGGTGGGACGATTACAGCGCCAGCCTTCCCTATCGCCATCCGTTTCTGCCCTCTCATCACTACCGATACTGTCAGGTACCTCTCTTGAGCACGAATCTTTCAAGGAAGAAGACGCTGGAGACCATGACAGTCATCAGTCATCTACCACACCATCTGCTGCTCATTTGCCTCCTGAACCTTTTAAAGGTGTCTCTTCTCCACAAAATCACGACTCTTCTCTTGACGTCGATGATAACCCTTCCGGGAGCCCGGCAGACGAGACAATTACGAAGTCAACCTCCGCCGTTTCCCCAGGCATCGAGGAAGACAACTCTCAAATATCAAGTGCTGCAATTGAGGTGGCTGCCGGTTTGTCGGAAGCTGAGCGTGATTCAGGCAAAGCATCTGACAATGAAAACGCAGTGGACGCGGAAAAGGATGAAACTGCTTTGCCGGAGTACCTGAAGCCCTTCGCAGTCGCCCCCATCGATTGGAGTGCTGATGCCAAAATCCTCCCGCCTTTATTACTGAGAGGAAATCTTCGACCATACCAACAGTCTGGATTAGAGTGGCTTGCTAGTCTTCACACCAATAACTTGAATGGAATCCTTGCTGATGAAATGGGGCTGGGGTTTGTTTTTATCCTTCGTTGACATTCGTAGACTGTCTTATTTTTGGTTCATAGAAAGACCATCCAAACGATCGCCTTGCTGGCCCATCTCGCTTGTGATAGGGGTATATGGGGTCCGCATCTTATCGTAGGTCATGCGTGGTTGTTTGGTACGTTCTTCTAAACATTCTTGTTGAACAGGTCGTACCAACAAGTGTCTTGTTGAACTGGGAGATGGAATTCAAAAAGTTTCTTCCAGGGTTCAAGGTTCTAAGTTACCACGGGAGCCAGAAACGTCGCAAAGAGCTTCGGCAAGGCTGGAACGACAAATATCACTTCAACGTCTGTATCACGTCTTACACTCTCGCCAGTCGGGATGCACACATTTTTAAGAGGAAAGCCTGGTATTACTTGATTCTTGACGAAGCACATATGATCAAGAATTTTAAATCCCAACGGTGGAATATTCTTCTTATGTTCCGTTCTTTCAGACGTCTCCTCTTGACTGGGACGCCACTCCAAAATAATCTCACAGAGCTTTGGGCGTTATTGCAATTTTTAATGTCGGGTGCAAATTTTGCGAGTTTAAAGGATTTTGGTGACTGGTTTTCAAGTAAGTCTAGTTTTTTTTTTCTTTCCTCGCCGATCTCTCGCTAATGCGCAATCAGATCCTGTTGAAAAGGCAATTGAAATGGGAAATGCTGATGACGACGACACAATGCAGCGTGTTGCCAAGTTGCATACTGTTTTACGTCCCTACCTCCTAAGACGACTGAAACGCGACGTCGAAAAGGAATTACCCAGCAAGTACGAGCATCTCGTCATTTGCCCCCTATCAAAGCGTCAGCGCTTTCTGTATGACGAATTCATGACCCGTGCCCAAACTCGCGATGCTCTACAGTCTGGTGTATATCAAAAAATTGCCAATATCCTTATGCAACTCCGCAAAGTCTGCAACCATCCGGACCTTTTCGAAGTACGACCAATTGTCACTTCTTTTGCTATGGAGCGATCGGCTCTGGTGGATTACGAGATCAAAGAACTTTTATTACGGCGTCGCCTGTTACAAGATCCAGAGGAAAGCTTGAACCTCCGCCTCCTTGGATTGAAGTTCATTGATGACCAAGATGTTTCGTTGATTGCTGCGACTGCGACTCGCCACTTAGATGCTACGTCTCTCCTGCCTTTCGCCTCAGAAAGTCCTGGAGAACCACCTCCAAAAGATCTTCGAACCATTGCCGGTTTTCGGAACTACTCTGCCTATATGGAACGTGCAAGGACGATCGCTCATTGGTCACACATTGGTTATATGAACCGTCTGCGTTGCAAAGTGGAGCCTATATATGGTTCGGAGAAGCTTGCAGCTGTTACCCAATTTTATGAGCCAATATTTCCTAATTCTTCTTTTGAAGGCCGCCGTACGGAGTGGGGGTCTCTGCGCATCATAAACTCGATGGTCAAGTCCTACATCGAACGTGCCGAGGATATGACCAACATTATCGAAAAGTTCGCTTGTGTGACTCCCGCCGTTGTTGCACTCGATCTACCGCGTCTCACGCTTTCCGGATATGAAACCATGATAGCAGACCTACCAACCACTTTTGATGAAGTATTGCACAAGGCCGCTGTGAAGCTACAGATCGCTTTTCCAGCTCCGTCGCTTCTTCAGTATGATTGCGGAAAGCTTCAAGAACTGACTCAACTTTTACGTGAGAAGAAAGCAGGTGGTCACCGTGTTCTCATCTTCACCCAAATGACGAAGATCCTCGATATTCTGGAGATCTACCTGAACTTTCATGGGTACCTCTATCTTCGACTTGACGGCGCAACAAAAATAGAAGATCGTCAATACATCACGGAACGCTTCAATGCTGATGCACGAATATTTTGTTTCATTGCTTCATCCAGGTCAGGGGGTGTCGGTATCAAGTAAGACATCACGCTTTGCATCGCGTATAAGCGACTGATTTTAAGTTGTTTCTAGTCTCACTGGAGCGGACACTGTTGTCTTCTACGACAGCGACTTCAATCCACAAATGGACAAACAGTGCGAGGATCGGTATGATATTTCTCATTTTGTTGTATCTTGTCCAGCTGAACACGCATCTCGTAGAGCACACCGCATCGGTCAGATTCGCGACGTCCACATATATCGTTTTGTGTCTCAGCACACCGTGGAAGAAGCTCTACTTCGCAAAGCCAATCAGAAGCGGTCATTGGATGATCTTGTCATCCAAAAGGGGGAATTTGATTGGCGTTCTCTCTTCAACGACCAAAGCGCACTATCCAAAGCTTTGGAAGAGTTTGAGGATACGGAAGATGTCCGTGCGGCAGCAGTCGCAGCGATTGAGGAAGTTGCGATGCAGGGTGCCGACGAGGCAGACTTTGGGGGCGAAGCAAGCGAACTCTTAGACAACCAAGAAACACCTGAGGAACCTACTCCTCGACCACAAAGCGCAAGTGGAACCGCCCCGCACGGGGAATTCGAAGTTGAAAATGATGCAGATACCGAAGGTGGTTCCGTCGGGGATTACATGATTGCTTTTGTCCAAAAGGACCACGAGTTCTTCAAAGACTGGCGTCTGTAACTCTGTTAACACCCTTGGTTACATATTATACATTTACGGCTGTAATATCAATGCGATGCAAGTGTGGGTGGTGTATTGTCAGTAATAATGGTACAAGTGCAGGTTGCAAAGGAATGTGGTAAGAAAACAGGAGAGTGGTAAAGGGATGGATTCTTAAAAAGATTCTGGGTCTCACCTCTGAGACGAGAACAATGTGATACTCACAATGTCATGGAGTATACTACATTCCTACGGCTGCAAAAACGCTTCATTTTGTTGGATGATGTCTTCCATACGGACGCGGTAGGGCTCGAACATTGATTCAAACTCTTCTATAGTTTGTGGTATGGTCGCAGCAGTAGTTTTTAGCCGTGATGCTTCTGATATAGCGTCAATTAACTGTTGGTCCGAAAGTGTATGAGGTTCTCGAGCCTGAATTTGAAATAGTAGGTCAATAGTGCATGAAAAAATGATGGACGAACTCACATGGGTTGAACAAAAGCTAGGCATGTTGCGTGAAGGGATCGCAGGCGAGCTTATAGGGTCAGCTTTAAGAGCCCATTGATATTCAGACGCAGGTTCGGGAGATGTTGAAACGGGTGTCGGTAAGTGTCGGACAGGAGAACGATTTTCAGCGAGCCATTTTGTTACATCATCTGTGTTTGCATGCAGCAGCTCTGCCCACGTCGCAATGAGACCAGGTAGGGGGAAAGGGTTAGCGAGAGCTAGTGTAGTAAGATGTTTGATGGCTTTCGAAGACAAAGTCGGATCTGAGGAAGTCTCAGCCACATAGTGCAAAAATGAGACAAGGTACCTCACAAGGGCTGTTTGCAAGTTGCCGACGCCGTTGAAACCATTTAAGGACACCTTTGTCGTCATAACTTTCTCCTCCAGGAATGAGCTGTTCGTTTGACGAAGGATGCTAAACATGAGACAAACTCTCCATTATGCGCATAATCTTTGAGAAACTGACCCTTATCTCAGATAACATAACATTACGATCCTCTTTGGTGGGATGTGAGCCATGCTGATTTAACCATGCTGAAAACAAAAGAATGAAGGCCTGTTGATATCCGAGGTGACTCGGTTGATTCACCTTCCATAATAGCGATTCCGGCCTGGGGAATTCGGCGCTTCTTTGCTGGTGGAGCAGGGACGGCCGGGAGGTGAACTGCATTAGATGGCCCAGCTTGCATGTTAGAAACAGAGGAGACCTGATCTGGGAAAAAGGTCTTAAGTGGAGGGCGAGTGAAAATGAGATCTCATGAGTATAAGAAAAGAGGACCTGGTTGGTATTTATATCCGTGTTGTTTCCCCAATAAATCAAATTTGCAAATCCAGTTAAGTAGCCTTATGGTTCTGAAGGGTTCTTCCAGGTTCTTGTACCTGTATCAATTTTTTATCTCCCTCTGATCTCCCCTTATCTTGTAGATTTTGCACCTGATCATACTCATGTCCATTCTCTGTCACTTGAAGGAAGATTGGGCCCTGGCTTGACCCTAGGAGTGGATCCTTTAACTCCTAAAGGGATTCTTGTATGTAGTCTCTTGAACTTCAGTAAGGCTAAGCCCACTTCATTGTTTTTTGATTTATCTTTTGCTTCTATGCGGTGTGCCTCCTTTTCCGAGACTAGCTAGCTTTCTGTACGACGCAGTACGAGCCTCAACTGTCAGTCGCGTTCCTACCAAGGTATAAGTATCGGCATCGCGACAATAGGGTTTGTATCCTTGCGATACTGTAAACTGTCTGTCATCGTGGGGTGGGTTGGTGAGAAGAAGAAGCCAGAGGATCGACCGATGCTTAGATATTGTACATGGTCATTTGTCAACCACAGACGGCCGAACGGACTCTTCCGGGGTAAATCTTGACCCTTTTTGATCTTATCGATTCAACCGTATTCCGGAGTCATCTGATACTATCATCAGGCCTGTCGTTGTCTGTCCGTGGAGAATTGGATATCCCGCCTACCCACAGAACCCTCGTGTCGTGGAGAAAGAGCGGTCCCAATGATTCCCGCAGTTGTGAATTATCGATGACCTCATAGCTGAGCGGAACGGTGACTTCCGGTCTTCGTCGTAAATCCGGTTATTTCCAGATGCATTCACATGTTATTCAGTCCCTCCTCTACGGCTTCAAATTCAAATGAACTTGATTTGTTTAAATACTCTGTTGCTTTGTGCCTGCTCCTGTTGCGCTTGATTTTGGTCTCCGTGACGATTGTGCCATCCCAGTCTCTATGTCTCGATCTTCTAACAAGAAACCTGTCGGTTTCGCGACTCATATCACCGCCGGGGGTATTGCTGGAGCATGCGAGGCAGTGAGTTTTTTTCCTGGCTCCTATCGCGCGTCCTCAATTTGACGTGAACCTTGCGTAGCTAGTATGTCAGCCACTCGACACGATTAAAGTGCGCATGCAGCTTTCCAAGTCCGGGCGGGCTCCGGGAGTAGGTATTTTTTTTTAAGTATGCGCACCCCGACTGAACGTAGCGTAGACTAAACCTAGGGGAGTTTTCGCGACTGCATCATACATCGTGAGACGAGAAACGCCTCTCGCGCTCTACAAAGGTCTTGGTGCCGTCTTGTCGGGTATTGTGCCAAAGATGGCCATTCGGTTTGCGAGCTTTGAGGCGTATAAGGGATGGCTTGCGGACAAGAAGACGGGAAAAACCAGTGTCGGTGGCATATTCATTGGTACGCCTCCTTCCGATCTTCTTCGGCCACTGATTGATATCGTGGTTAGCTGGATTGGGTGCTGGTACAACAGAAGCTGTATTGGTCGTCAACCCTATGGAGGTGGTGAAGATTAGGCTGCAGGCACAGCAACATTCGTTAGCCGACCCTCTTGATTCGCCCCGATACCGTAATGCGGGTCACGCTGTTTACACCATTATCCGGGAAGAAGGATTTGCGACACTATACCGTGGCGTCACATTGACTGCACTACGGCAGGCTACAAATCAGGGTACGAGCATTAATTCTTGTCGACTCTCCTTTATTCACCCTGCCGTCCCCTTCAGGCGCGAATTTTACGGCTTATCAAGAAATCAAGAAGTTGGCGCATCGGTTCCAGCCAGACTTGGTCGAACTTCCGTCTTATCAGCACATGTTCATCGGTCTGATATCTGGAGCCATGGGTCCTTTCTCAAACGCACCGATTGACACAATAAAAACTCGTTTGTGGTGTCCATCTTTCCCCTCCGACTGTCCTAACGCTCTGCCATCGTCACAGGTCTACAAAAAGCCACTGCTGCACCTGGCGTGTCAGCGTTCCAGCGTATATTTGCAATCGCTTCGGATATGTGGAAACAGGAGGGCTTCAGATCATTTTACAAGGGTATAACGCCTCGTGTCCTCCGTGTTGCCCCCGGGCAGGCTATTGTTTTCGCTGTGTATGAGCGGGTGAGCAATGCGATGGAAAAATTTACGACGACAGGGGAGGACGATGGGTTTTCTGAGTAGACTAGAGGTTCCTGGATACTGTATTTCATTGTCACGGACATGCACTATATATACCCAGGGCACAGAACTTGAGAAGAATTATGTACACATGGGAAATAGAAAGAGGTTTATCGTTTGAATTTTTTGATGGAATCCGGCAATCCTCCTAGCCGATTACCCTCGGGTCTTGTCAAATCCATCATTGGAAGAACTCACTTGAAGTATCATTAATAGACTCGACTGTTGCTGGTCCAACTTTTTCCTTGCAGTCAGCCTATTTATTGAGAACTCCTGATGGCTGCCAAACGGACCGTTCTTGTCTTACATGGGTATCTGCACATTCATGGAACTACCCCGCACCTACTAAACGTTAGTCAGGTACTCCCAAAACGCTTCAATCTTCAGCAAACGGGTGCGTCATAACTCACTTTTTGTAGTGATATATACTCATAGTTCATACGTTGTGCTCATTAGCTCGGTGCTCTCAGAAGAGAATGCGGAAACAGCATAGATCTTGGTATGGACTGTCATATGACCATCAACGTTTGACCAAGGCCAATATCATTCCAACTCTTCATTCTACCCAGTGTTCGTTGAGGCACCACATATTCTCCAACCTGCCGATCTTCCTGGGTCAAGTGCTGCTTCTTTCGGCGCTGCCGAGGCAACGAACGGTGCTGCCGATCCCACTCTTACACCACGAGCCTGGTGGAAGGTCAATCCAGATAAGACGGTCGCGTATGGCCTGAGCGAGTCGTTAGCTGTGATTCGTGATGTGCTGAAGACTCGCAGATTCGATGTGAGTTTGCTCGGCACAGCGCCCCGGATTTGCTAAGTTGTTGATGTACGGTGTATTGGTGCCGATATTAGGGTGTTTTAGGCTTTAGGTTCGCATTCCATCTGGGAGATCAACTGGCTTCGGTTCGAACTAATCTAGGTGTTGATCTAGTCAAGGTGCTGCGTTTGCCGCCCTACTAGCCTCTCTAGTATGCTGTTCCTGTTGCTCGGATCCTCTTGCTGTAGACTCACCGGGGTCTTCCGCAGCTGGAAAGGCCTCATCATCACACTCCATTCCTGATTGACAACCAGCCTCCACATCCACCCTTGTTAGTGAATACTGTGATTGCTGAATGGAATCTCACCTGTCATCAGCCAATTTTGTGTCGCGGTATCAGGATTTCGACTTCGTGACTCCTTTTGTGATCCTTTATTCGACAATCAATATGTAACGCCCACGTTGCATGTGATTGGGAAGACCGACATAATCGTAACTGAGGAGAGATCACAAAGTCTCATTACCGCTTCGACAAAAGCGCGCGTTGAATATCACGAAGGAGGTACGTTGGATTGTTTCTGTCCTTTTTAATGTGCCTGCGGCGGTATCTCAGTTCAATTTACCTAGGTCACTTTGTGCCATCAAGGAAACAGTGGCTGAGATTCCTGCATGCCTACATGCTAGAGCCTTCTGCCGATCTTCCTTCTCCAAGTACTGGGGGATCGGCCCCCAATTCTGGAACGGCGACTCCAACAGAATTTATAGATGGCTCCGGCGGAGTAATAAAGCTGTGATTGATTGGTTAAAGGACAGAGGCGTAAGAGTGCTTGTAATATTATTGAGTTTATTCATCCTTCTCACATCTGGGGCGACCCGTCTAGATCACCCATCTCCTTAGATGTTCCACAGGGTTGCAATCAGTATTTATCATGATGTTGTTCGTAATCGATGACTCGGAGAGCTGTCAAACTAATAGCCCAATCTTATCCATTCGGTACTTATGCGATACGTTATCACCCCAATCGATTGTCACAAGCTTGGCAAGACCTATCAAATAGTAACATGGAGAGCTCGCGCTCGAGGGAAGTTCTGTACGGCGTGGATTTGATGAGGCGGACAGGATCGCGCCAGCTGTTCAATTTTAGCAGGCTCAACCTAGGCCCTAGAACGACGGGCCATGCTTCCAGAAGCACAGATCGATCAGCTGTGATGGTCACATCTGTGACTCGCGCTACAAACACGAACACACAAAGAAATCTCGGTGAAGATATTGAGTCCACCAAGGCAGTTCTCTTTCACGACTGCCAGGTTCTCTGTTTTCTGTCGTAGACGCCCCCCTTTTTCTCTCTTGTTTAACGCGTTTTGTACGTTAAAAATGGCTGCCTGGACACCCCAACCCGCTGGTCTTCGGGAAATCCTACAGACCATCCATGACTCTACCGACATGAACACCGCTGTACAGCGCTCAATCACTCAAGTTTGTATCTTAATGCATGTCTGTTGAAGTATTCTGAACCGCTGATATCGTTTTTCTCTTGTAGAAACTTAACCAATTTACGCGCGCACCAGAATACATCGCATATCTTACCTACATCCTCAGCAGCATGACCCAGGAGGAGGATCGTATTCGAACGATAGCAGGATATCTGCTCAAGAATAACTCGCGTTTGATCTTGTCATCACCCCCGGAGGTGGTCCAGTTTGTCAAGGCGGCAGTTCTCGAGGCATTCAATGATAGCTCGATTATGATTCGTAACGCAGCCAGCCAAGATATTGTAGCGTTCCTTGGTGTTTTGGAACCTAAAAACTGGCCAGAGTGTCTTCAGCTGCTAGTGGGCGCGTTGGATGCGGCTGATCTGGACAAGCAAGAGGTAAGCTCCCTTTGACAGTTCTTCGTTTCGGACAACCCACGCAAGGAAGTGATTGTCCACCGCGTGTTCGGCAGTCAACTTTCTTCCAAACAAGCTGTCATACCGCTTTGATTTTAGTATTACTCTGTTTTTGACAAGCCCATACTAATTCCGTCATAGGCAGCCTTTAACGCTCTAGAAAAGGCCTGCGAGGATTACCCTCGCAAGATGGATGTTGAGATCGGTGGTACCCGTCCACTGGATTATATGATCCCCAAATTCCTCAGCCTCACTGAACATCCTTCGGCTAAGATGCGCTCGCACGCTGTGGCGTGCCTGTCATATTTCGTCCCGATCAACTGCCAGTCGCTCTTTGTGCATATCGATAGCTTCATCGCCTGTCTTTTCAAATGTGCCTCTGACGATGACCCTTCTGTTCGCCGACATGTGTGCCAAGCGCTAGTGCTTCTTCTAGCAGCACGCCCAGAGAAACTCATGCCGGAAATGCCCAACGTCGCAGAGTACATGCTCTACTCCACAAAGGATAAGAATGAGAACGTCGCTCTCGAGGCGTGCGAGTTTTGGCTCACGTTCGCCGAAGATGCTGATTTGGCAGCTTATCTCCATCCCTTACTCGGCAAGGTGGCGCCAGTCCTACTAGATTGTATGGTGTATGGGGAGGATGATCTGTTATGGCTTGAGGGAGACGCGGAGGATGCTGCAGTCCCCGATAAGGAGCAAGATATCAAGCCCCGCCATTATGGGGGGAAAACCCATGGCCTTGAACGAGATCCAGCTGAAGGTGGCGACGCGCCTGCCAAACCTCGCATCGGTGCTTATGGCGAGGAGCAGATCGATTCTGACGACGACGACGATTACGATGCTGACGATGACGACTTTGCGGATGAAATGTCGACGGAGTGGAACCTGAGGAAGTGTGCCGCTGCTGCTCTTGATGTTCTCGCTGTGAGATTTGGCGCGGACCTGTTGAATGTCCTCCTTGCTCCTCTGAAGGATAAACTTTGGAGTAATGATTGGTTGCAGAGAGAGAGTGGGATCCTTGCGTTGGGGGCGATGGCCGAAGGTGAGCTCTGACTTACGTTTCGAAATAGTCTTGGTAGTAAATATTTGATTTTAGGTTGCATCGAGGCGATTGAGCCCCATCTCTCGACTCTCGTCCCTTATCTGATCAATACTCTCAATGATCCTAAGGTAAGAACTGTGGCTTGACTAGATTAACACTAGCTAACTGTGATACAGCCCCTTGTTCGGTCCATTACCTGCTGGACGCTTGGACGTTACGCTAGTTGGACCACTCAGGACATTTCCGAAGAGCACAAGAACCAATATTTCATTCCTACTATGGAAGGTGTAAGTGACGTATCTAATTTTACTCTGTTTCACGCTGAACTATTCTCAGCTTCTCCGGATGGTTTTGGACACCAACAAACGTGTTCAAGAAGCTGGATGTAGCGCTTTCGCTACGCTTGAGGAGGACGCCGGGCCTCTACTCATTCCATATCTCGAGCCCGTCCTCCGTAACCTTGTGTTCGCGTTCGAACTTTACCAGCACAAGAACATGCTGATTCTGTATGATGCTGTTGGTACCCTGGCCGACGCTGTAGGAAGAGCTTTGCAGGATCCTCGCTATGTTGACATTTTGATGCCTCCCCTGACCACCAAGTGGAGCAAATTAAAGGACGATGACGACAACTTGACTCCTTTGCTTGAGGTGTGTCAATACTTTGCACTTACTGCGCCTGGGGCTGATCAACTTTAGTGTCTTGCCTCCGTTACCATCGCAATGGGACCAGCTTTCCTTCCATATGCTGGTCCTGTGTTCGACCGATGCAACAATATTGTTCACAACTCGCTTTTGCAATATCAGCAATATCAGCAAAATCCCGAGCTCGACGAGCCCGACAAATCTTTCCTCGTCGTCGCTCTCGATCTCCTCTCTGGCCTCACACAAGGTCTTGGACCACAACTCGAGCCATTAATACAGATCAGCCAACCAAATTTATTGAATCTTCTTACTGTGTGCCTCAAGCATCCCCAGGCACCTGTACGACAGTCCGCATATGCTCTCGTTGGTGATCTGGCAATGGGATGTTTCAGCCTGTTGCGCGGACATATGCCTGGTATCATGGCAGAGTTGATCCTGCAACTCGATCCAGAACCCAAGCTTGAGTTCATCTCTGCTTCCAACAATGCTGCCTGGTCTGTTGGTGAAGTGGCGCTCCGCTACGGACGTGGTACGGGTTATTGATACTTCATTATTGTCCACAGTTAATCATTGTTTCTATCCCAGATGATCCCGAATTCCAGCAATGGGTCAACCCTCTTATAGCACGTTTGATCCCCATCCTCTTGCACCCGAAGGCACCTCGCAGTCTTCACGAGAATGCTGCAGTGTCCATAGGACGCATCGGCCTGATGCACCCGGCCCTTGTTGCCCCACATCTACCTGAGTTCGCTCAGGCATGGTGTCAAGCTCTTTATGAAATCCGGGATAATGAAGAGAAGGACTCGGCTTTCCGTGGATTCTGCACCCTCGTTCAGACCAATCCTGCTGGTATTTCCAAGGTGTGTAATCATCCATTTGACACTGTCAGATATTGATCAGCATTTTCTACAATAGAGTCTCCTTTGGTTCTGCAACTCAATTGTCCGTTGGAACACGCCCTCTCCGGAACTTTATAACATGTTCCAGACACTCCTTCAAGGGTTCCGGCAGCATGATCCTGCTGCATGGGCTGCTCAGACCGCATCATTCCCTCCTGCTATTCAGGAACGGCTTGCCTCTCGGTTCGGTGTTTAAACGTGCTCAGTGCACTTCACTGGCATGCCGATTATGCAGATGCCAGCGCTCTTGTCAATCACAAGGCCAAGCATCGCTCTCGTCTCCGTTATGTCTGTCTTTCATTTTCATCGTACTCTGGTTTCTTTTCCTTGCCTCATCTCTGGCCCGGATCTTTAATAGTAGTAGTCATTCATTTCGCATTCATGATTCCCCCCCTCCCCCTGCTTTTTCGTTACTTACATACATACGTACCAACTTTTTTCTGTCTATCCATCCATCGGATTGGATGTTCGAGTGCGTCCAACCCCTTACATCTTATCCTCATTTTTACATAGCATTAGTAGGTAGCATTAGGTAGCATTAGTAGTACATATAGTAGCAATAGCCTTCTCCTGCAAGTAGATACCAGTACCCTGTATCAACAACACCCTTGATTTATATCAGATTTGATTATGTGTACCCATCTGTGGTGACTGAGCGAACTCCAGAGTGAGTATGATCACGGGTTGATATACTACAGCATAATTAAAAAGCCCGCTTATTCCCTGAGTATGATCCACCCCCAAATCCACCATATCCACCACCACCACCACGTCCAATGCCACCGAGCCCAAAGGTTCCTCCTCCATAGCCACGCTGCCGCTTTTGGTATTCTTGGTAGCCATAGTATCCACCTGTACATATACCTGCGAAAAGGAAGAGTTTGAAGAAAAAGCCGAACCAGGAGCCGGTACCGGCGTATGAAGAACTACTGCTGAATATGCCTTTCTTTTGTTTTGTTGGTTCTGGAGGTATAAGGATGGCGGAGTAGGTCGTCACTGTTACGATGCTGTTTGGAAATGAAAAGGTAGTATATCAGATTTTTAGTAAGGTAGCAACAGCGGAGCGAAGGCATACTCGTGTGCGTCAGACACATCTCCTGTCATGGCTGAGAACCCGAGGAAAGGGTTAGTAGGGAGAGATATGTTTTTGACGTGGAAGCAGTCTGTCCACTCATCCCCTATGACATATGCGGTCAGTGTTGGTGTCTATTAACCAAAGGAGAAAAGGAGTACGAACAAGCTTTGTGTTGAAGCTTAACCTAGACGAGTTCACTCAGCATGATATGAAGAAAAAAAAGACGAACTGCTCACATCAAGAAATTTGCTTTTGATGTATGTGATTTTGAGTTTGGTTGCGATGTTCGTTCGGCGGAAGTTGGCCTAGAGAGGGTTAAAAATATTTTAGACTGCGGTTAGAGTGGTAGGGAATTGATATAGCATACAGAACAGGCACCAATGCTGTTCGCGTCTCCGTCATTGGCCTGATCATAAGACATCTTGCCATCGCCAAGCATGGCTGTGATACGCGGGAAGGAGTAGGAGTGGCGGCCGTTTGCGTACCTAGGAATGGCAACCATTTCATTCCTAAGACCGAGAATAAAGAGATAAGGACCCACGTATCTAAGAAGATACCGAGACCCTCAAAATTATCTTACGCAGATCATGAGCTGGGAACCTTATACAGTCGTACTTAGGACCATACCTTTATTCCCAAACACAGGACCCTCAATTTTCCGTTCCCTCGTCAGCCAGATTGCAAGACCATCACCGAATAGATGACTTGAATCGCCGGAGATCTGGCGCGGTCAAGTCAGTTAAAAATATGTATCCTTGATGATGCAGCGTACCTTGAATTCGACTTCGACAACAAAGTTGACAGCAGTGAGCGCGAGACGCGACCACAGCCATCCCTAATAAAATATTGAATATCAAACGTATGCGATAGGTGGGCTGTTTACCATTTGAGAAGGACGGTTCTGGGTTAAACGGATGTGTTTGTTCGTGTTCTACGAATAATCAACTCTTCATGATAGGAGCATCATTAGATATAAGCACACCACATAGGCATCAGCGCCAAAGTCCCACCATCTTTCAGGAGTAATTGATCAAGCGGTAAGTTTCATACAGGATACATAAAGGAAGGACGCTCACCGATTTTGTAAGTCTTGGTCTATGTAAGGCGCATATATTGAATGGGTGCGTAGTTGCACAGTCTGAATCATAGTATATCAGTATTCGTAGCAAACGCGGGGAGATCTTATGGCGGAACGCAAATCCAATTGCAAAGTCACAGATCTTGTGCCGTCGTCGCAGCGTAGTCTCCGCACAAGATGTAAGAAAAAACTCATACTGGTCGCACGTACTCTGTCAATGGTCTCGTTCCCTATCCGTAGCTTGTCCGTTTCTTCTACTGCGGCGTGTACGAACCCGAGGAGAGAACTGAACACGATGACGGAGACTGAAAACACACTCGCGAAGCGTGATAGCATAGCGAGAATTTAAAGAAATACCAAAGTATTTCTGTGTGGTGCGTCGTCGCTAGGAACTGGAAGAGCAGAAAGCGGGAGTGTATACAACGTCGTCCTGGACTTCTGGTGTGGAGCACTGGTAGAGCCGTGATGTGATGGCAGTCACGTGGCTCCCTCGATCGGTATTTCGGTGTGCGCAATCCGCGTGTGAACTGTTGATAACCACTCCTCAGAAAAGAATTAAGACTTAAGGAACAAGACCGCGCCTTCTATCATTCAAATTCCTTGTACTCTAGTGGTTTATTACTTCTGCTTCCCTTCTCAACTCGCGCTTCATCTCTGTCAATGGTCAATCGGAGTCAATTCACTGATATTTGTCACTTAGAGACTCAACGTGTTGACAATGTGTTTCCATAGACGACGGCAAAAGTTGCTCGCCTTAAGCACGTTTCCAATAGCTTGTGACGAACCGAAATCGCGTGCACGTCAGGTTCTTGGCAGTCATCTCTTAAAAAAGGAATGTGCTGTGAAACACTGAGCAAGGCGTTATCAACGGGCCGTTTTTGTGCTTCGGTGGACACGCGTTGATCAGCCATAACAATTTCGACAGCTTTTTTCTATAAGGCCTTGTTTGAATCATCTATAAATGTCCGTGGCCTCCCTGCTATTCTGATCCCTCTCTTACCTCAGCTCTCTCTACGCTTCACGACAGATTTCTTGCCACAATGTCTGTACCTCAGGATATTATGATGGTACCAATGGCATCATCCTCAACTTTATCGTATGCATCCAATTCGTACGTAGATTGCGTTCTTCATCTCTGCAAGCTCACATTCAGTCGCAGAACGCTTAGAGATGGATCCGTGGCACCATTGCTTGCCAGTTTTATCACACCATCCGACGACTCACTTGCCTTGCAGGATGACCCATCTGCTTTGCAGAATATACAGTTTTTCAGTGAGAACTGTGTCAATCTGATTTTTTTTCACAGCTGATTGGAATTGCAAAGTTATATCAGCTAAAGGTCTACCAGAACCGCCAATTGCTAATATACGCAATAGGCGGATTGTGCGTGCGTCCTGCAGCAGCAAAAACAAAAAATACGAGCAATACCGCACAAATATTTCTACTAGTTACAAATGGGAAGACAATACGCCACAGTATGTTACTTGTACTCCTGCTGTTCGCTACACCTTCAATGCTTTGTCCAGGATAGGTCCGGTCTTTGGGACTGACAAGATTA
>JABAKA010016121.1:0-31143 GCA_018857285.1 Termitomyces sp. Mi166#008 | reverse complement strand
TGATGTATTTGATCACAGGATCGTTCCTGAAAGCTGCTTCGTATGTTTTAGCAGCACGGAAGACGTCACCTGGATATAAGATGAGTATTTTGATGAAGAACCTGTTGCAGAATCAAGACCATATTTGAGCGGTGTTGGTATGATGGAAGCGTTGTCCGAAGCAGAGTCGAATTGACCCTTTTCAAAGTCGATAGATTTCAGCATAAAGCTGAAATGGTAGGTCAAGACATTATGTAAGTCAAGGCATCAACTTTTAGCAACTACGAACGTGATTTGACCGATTGAACACCAAGAGGGAGTATTTCACGTAGGCAGGAAATAGAGTAAACGCGGAATTGACGTGGAAGAGAGTAAAGCTCAAGGAAGTCGAAGGGCTCCAATCAACTCATTGTAGCGGATGTTGACCGCATGATGATGCTTCTGACCGAGATAACCATTCGATAAGATTCGGTCTACAGCGCTTGTGGCTTGGACTCTATATTGAAATGAGGCCGCATCTATCGGAGTTTGCTGATCGAATGGCCTTCTCCGACTGCATCCAACAGAGCAGTTCGAATGGAAATTCATGTTGAGTTTACAAAAAGTCAAAAGGTCAAGTACCTCTATATATCAGTAAAGCTGCGTCATTAAGACATCCTTCGGTCAACAACTCTGAGATTCAAGTGGGGGACGTACAATACACGAGCGAAACTACCGCCACAGGAATACGGTTTCAGAATACCTTGATATCAGCTCACACTATATATGGGATTCCGCCTGAAAAGGAGTTTTCTAGGATTCTAACAGAGATCATCGACAAAGGCGTACCACCGATCGGACGTTATATATCTTATCCGATTACATCTCAATGATGGATTGGGTCCTTTTTCCTCACTGTTGCCGTCTTTTGCCTCAGCCTTGCTACACTATTGATTATATTCTGGTCCGAATTTGTGCGCGGCCTAGTGCCATCCCTCCTGTCTTTGTTCAAGACATCCATCCTGAGGCCCCTCTGGAAAAATAGGATGTCGATGGAGTCGGGCTCCATGTACTTCTTACTGTACAAATACAACTAAGAGCTTCATAAGGACTTGTACTCGTTTCATACCCCCTGACCATCATGCCTCCCCAAATAAAACCCACTCTCACGCTGATATCGAACGGTACGGTGATCCAGGATCCTTATTTATCAGTGGCGGCATGACTTAATGAATATGGACACATTACAAGTATACCTGACATCCACGAAAGGTATGTGGGAAGCCATGGCAAAGTAAAACACAGCCTTTTGATTGAGGAGTTGGATCCTGATGTCAGGAGTCATTCATCATACTCCAAGCAAACCCCTAACATCTAAGTGGTAAACCCCTAGATGGAGCTTTGCGAGATGGAGTACCTCCTCCAGACGGCGGAAGCCATCTCAAGAGATGGAAAGCCTGAGTTGGGCCTGAGTGGATGCAAGTTTTCTGGCCTCGGAAAGCAGTTGTACATCGTCAGCTCGGGGTAAGTGTGCTGTCCCGAGCGTCTCTTCCTGACAGGGGTCAGTAGCATGTAGTTAGCGTGAGACTTGGTAGTGATCATTGACAGGTAGCATGATGCTGATCCATCGCGCATTCCAGGATACTCTTGTGAGACAGCATTCCGGCCGTCTGATAGGAATCTACACCGACGCAGTAGTCGGATTTGAGTTTTCGGACGTTGACAAAAATCGTACGTCACTACACTTTGTAGGTAATCGGATATTCAAGACGAATTCTCTTCCACGAAATACGGTGTATGTATGGCAAATTGCGGTTGAGAAAATATATCTTGGGCCACGGCGAGATACATACACATTTCACACCCATGATTCTTGATGTCATATTCCAATATCTGTATCTCGTCCTAAGAAGCCGATACACCTTACTGCTTGAAGGGCTCGCGTTATAATCGACGCTTGCTCTCATTATAACGAATAGTTATGGGTCTGCAGCTTGCCATGATTCCATATTGGTTTTGTGTATTAGCTTGCAGATTTCTGAAGGGTTTTTTGGGGCCGCAAACGAATAAGCGATTTTGAGATATGTAGCAAAATACGAATAACAAAAAAAGTATGCTAAAAAAGTCTACATCTTCTCTACGAGGCTCAGCTGGTGACGTGAGCGAGCGTGATAATTCGGCTTGGAGACGAAACTTTCACCGCAGGGATATGGGATTCCATTTCATCGAGGAGGCTCTCCTCCCCCTGAGTATGATTCATTGTTGACGGTGTTCCATACGTGTTATGAAACGTCGAGAGTACGACATCTTCTGTAGGAGCCACCTTTTTATCAAAAGTAAAGCCTAGGACCACGCGAATGAGGATTAAATTGGGTGTTATTCCCTTAAGAGAGAATTCAGGAGCGAGCGAATTAAAAAGACAGAGACAGCGTACACAAATTTGAGCCAAGGTAAACTCCATGATAACTCCTACATTCATCTTAAGGAGATACGTTATTAGTTGTATGATCGCAGCCGAGGTATATATCGCGCCAGATTCTACAATGAGCCAGATGAGGGACATATAGCGCACTTGAAATTTTGGACCTGTAAAGTTCAATGCATGGTAAATGCGGAATGCGATTAGGGAAGTCGCAGTGATTTGGGTAGCAATGTTCAAGACAAATGTGGAGGTAATCCAGGATAAAATGGTAGGATCAAAAACGGAGCTGTGACGGGCAAGTGCATTCGCCACGATGGTCTTGATGGCACACACTTAGAGGTGATCAGCTTTAAAGAAGAAATCAAGTGTTTCATGGCATACCTGCAGAACTGAGAAGGAGGACAAGCTAATAGCAGAGGTAAAGCGTATATCTAGATGCATGAAGTGGCACAATCACGGCTACTCACAGGGAATGTCAATATCTTCCACTTCCTTTGCCAAATGACAAACATTCGCCAGATCTGTAATTTGACCAGGGAAATTAGTCTTACCTACACGAAAATCTCCAGGCACCTCACCAAAAGTGTATCGGCTAAAAGAGTCTAGACCGTATTAAATCAAATGTCCATGAAAAGTCAATTACTATGACGTACGTTGATGAGATAAATAGCTTTTCGCTTTGGGAAGACATTATTGTGGAAGAAAATATTGGCATCTTGGGTTTTGTCATAGATGAAACCTTGAAACAGGGATTGAACGGCGAGCCCCATATGGGCTGTAGACAGAGTGAATATGCAAAAGCTGAACGCGAGAAGAAGACTGCTTTGAAACATTCAGTCAAATCAAAGATAAAAATAATAGTCGTGACCCACATTGATGAGTAACCTCGGCCCATCGCGGAGGACTGACTGAGAAAGATATTGCAGATGAAGCCAAACACAACGAGACTATATAATATCATATCAACATGATAGGACAAGATGAAGTCATAAAACTGTACTGGATGCCTACAATATGCGTCATCTCTCAGGATATCCAATCAAAAAGACAGTTGCACACCGTATAGTACTCCCTCACACCAGACCCCGGCGATATATGAAACATCAGCAGGAATATCAGCAGGCATCGAACTTGGCGCCTTCAAAAAACGAAGATCACGCAGGACACCAGGGATTTGGACAAATCATCAGGAAGGAAGAAGCTGTTAAAATCGAGCGAGAACGACCTAGTCTCCGGCAGCTTAAAAACAAATGATAGTCGATCTGCAAAATAAACCACCCGGCATTTCCGGGAATCAAAGATGCTGACGACCATCAAACCACCATGTCCGAGATTCCGCCGGGCCACACATACACCGTAACGGAAGCGAGGTAGATAGGTAGCTTCTATGAAGTATCACTTTGCGTTCGAGACCATATAGTCAATGCGCTCGCAACGGGCCCATCATAATGATGCTGTTGGTACGGCACCTCTTCCCTAAATAGTTGTAATCAACTAGAAAATGCATATCAAATCTACCAGCTGTTACCTCGAACCCAACTTGGTAATTTTATGTTTCTCACCTCGACTGCACTGTCGTTTCTTGTGGCGTCCATCGACAAGTATTCCTCTTCTTTGGCGATCGTCACAGAACAAAGGTTCGCATTAGCTTCTCCAACATTTTGAATGGACTGTGCCTACAGGCATACTTTTGATCGAGTCCTATACTATATTGGAATACATACATCACAATCTGAAGAGATGATCATGACAAAGTTGGTGTATTAACAAAGTTGGTGAATTAACAAGTTCGAGTGTGTGACAACGCCTTGAGTGCCAGAAAATGATTAAAAAGCATCTTGTCTGATGCGTGAATGAGATGTGTGCTCCTCAAGTGATATCGTGCCAGGGAGAGTATGAGATCCAAGTGTATCGTCAATACTCTTGACGTGATTTGCCGTGGCATGAAATGTGGTGAGCTGTACAGCATTAGCAGAGCTTTTATTCTTTTTGAAGGGACTTCCAAAAGCGGAGCCTAATGCGATGCGAACCACAATTAGGCCCGGAGCGATAGCCTAAACAGAAACAAGTCAGAGCAATGGCACTACAGCACCAAAATACTTACACAAATTTGAGCCAACATCAGTTCCATGATGACACCTGCATTCATTCCCAGAACTTCTGTTATAAGTTGTATGATGGCAGCTGACGTATATATCGCGCCGGATTCGATGAGGAGCCATATCAGAGACATGTAGCGTGGTTGGGTTGGTAAATTCACAAAATTAAAGGTTCGCCAGATGCGGTACGCTATAAGAGCAGTTGCCGTGAACTGTGTTGCAATAGTTAACGAGAACATTGAGGTGACCCAGGACAAAATACTGGGATCAAAGACAGAGCTGTGAGACATAGCCACGTTCGAAACAATCGTTTTGATGCCGCAAGCTAGAAGATGATGAGTTTCGACCGGAATTTTGCATGGTCAGTGATTACCTATGGTACCGAGAAGGAAAAGAAGCTAGTAGGGGATCAAGCAGTCAAGATTCCAAATAACCAGACATGATTGTGTGGTCCCTAACACTTACCGGTAGTGCATATATCTCCCACCTCCTTTGCCATAGAACATATACACGCCAGACCTAATGTTTGCTCAGAGAGAACGTACAAAGGCATTCTTGACGGCTCACTAAAAGTGAATCGCCTAAGAGCGTCTGGATCACTTTTCGATCAGACGTGTAATGGATATAGGATACACGATGTGGCGTACATTGATGATATAAATAGCCTTCCTGTCTGGGAACACATTCTCTCGAAAGAAAATATCGGTTCCCTCGGACTTCTGATAGATGAAACCTTGAAAGAGGGATTGCACCGCAAGTCCCACATGGGCTGTAGAGAGAGCGAACATGCAGACACTGAACGTTAGAAGGATTCTAGCTCAAAGACTCAGGGTCAAGCGCATCTAGTTCAGAGATAAGACGACTCACGCAGAAGTAGTGGGTCCTCCTCCGATTCGCCCTATTTGATGATGAAAATTGCCGAGGAAAATGATACATATAAAACCAAAGACAACGAGGCTGTGGATTGAAGTTTAAGTCCACGGAAGAGACCAAAAAATCAGTGAGTTCCATACTGGATGCCTGCAGATCATATAAGACAACGATATGAGAATCAAGGACTGATCAGGCGCTCACCATATAGTACTCCTTCGCACCAAACTCCTCCAATGTACGAAACATCGGCAGGTATATCAGAAGACATCCAGATAAAAGTGAGCAAGGGTATGGTCCGCGCTTCTCTATAAGTACTTGCACTCAGCCTCACATGAACATTTGGATACTGATAGAAGTCGTCAAGATTGATCTGTCAATGTCAATGTGGACAGTTCCCATCTCTCCTATCCGAACGCTCGGCCCAGCAAGCGGGAAGTAGGTTTTTGCTTCAATGGAACGTATCTGTGTGACATGGGGAAAAGACGGCGCGGAGGCTGCTGAATGAAGCCATTTGTTCACAATATTTTTGTAGATTTCTTGCTCGTCAAACGTGTGAAACACAGGCTCTGAACAAAAATTACTGACAGTGGGCGCTACTGACGGACCGGGACTCAATGGTCATGTTTCATGTTGAGCCACTGACACACGATAGTGTGACCCTAGCCGAACGCCGATGTTAAGGTGCACATGATTCCTTCGTTCCTTCAGACGATAGAGATCTAGAAAGCAAGTACTCTCACCTGACAATGCGACGTGACCTCTTTGCGTTCAGGCAGCCATGGCTCTTTCCGGATGTACGGTCCTATTGCTTCAGATCAATCTTCTCGCCTCCTCGAGATTGGCGACTTGTATTCTATAATAAGGTGAACGAAGTTCCTAATTTCAAAGTCCGCCGGCCGGCCAAGGCATGTCTTTTGAATTACAGCATAGAAACCTTCATCCAACATCAACACCCCGACATGTCAATTGACCTCAGCCTGGATAGATTGCGGCGTCTCGTACAGTATCTACCGCCGTACACGCGCCCTACCTTTCATATTGCAGGCACCAATGGCAAAGGAAGTGTATCGGCGATCTTAACCTCGATTCTATGTAGTTCTGCCCCTTCGCTATCTGTTGGACGATATAACAGCCCTCACCTCGTCTCGATTCAGGACTGCATCAGTATTAACGATAGTGCTATCGATGCATCTACCTACTCGGATGCTAGATCTCGAATAGAACACGCCGATCAAGTCCACGAAACCAAACTCAGCAATTTCGAGCTTCTTACCCTAACCGCGCTTACCATCTTTGAGGAGGCCAAAGTAGATGTTGTTGTTCTCGAAGTTGGAATGGGAGGTCGTTTAGATGCGACAAACATCATACCCGACGAGTCTGTGATCGTGTCTGCGTTGACATCTGTCGATCTCGATCACCAGTTTTTCTTGGGCAACACTGTAGCTGATATCGCCAGAGAAAAAGCGGGCATCGCCAGGAAAGGACATGTGCTTATATTAGGGCCGCAAAAGCATCCAGAAGTTCTCGAGTCCGTACAGGACGTCGTTAGGAATATTGGTGGAGAACTCATATCCTCAATAATGGTCGTCCGCCGCGACTGGGATAGCGACCTTGATGGCTCTCTTCGGCCTTCCTTGAGCCTGACCCCAGGTCACTTCAGCGAACCTCCTCCCACTCCTGTTATCGCTCACATGCCCTGTTTTTCTCGTGATATACAGGCAACACTCCCGCTCTTTGGCGATCATCAGCTCGAGAATTTAGGGGTCGCCTTAACAGTCATTTCTACGCTTTTGACACATCCATCCACTGTTGATACCAAAATAGCTAAGAGTATTTCGCCCGAAACGGTCTGTCGGGGCATTCGATCTGTGCGCTGGCCAGGGCGATTATCCTTCCACCCACTTCCTGCTGAACCAACCATTGGAATCTCCAGACCCCTTATTGTCTTAGCAGATGGTGCACATAACCCCGCCTCGTCGACAACCTTGGGATCATATATCACGCACCTTCTATCTCTTGTTGACGAGAAATCCTCTCTCAGCCTTACTTATATACTATCCCTCTCCCATTCACCTCCAAAAACTCCACTGCAGACCCTCTCGCCGATTCTTCCTCCAAAACTGCCGTCACAATCATCATTGAAGATCAATGTCGGCGTTGCCCTTCTACGCTTCACACCTCCTGATGGAATGCCGTGGGTGAAATCAGTTGCGCCCGAAGACATGCGTGATGTTGTTGCCTCGCTAGTCCCAGATGCTGAAGTATGGGTTGCAGACGAGGTCGCTCATAACCAACTGCACCATGCGTTAGAATGGGCAGCGAAAAGGGATGGTAATGGCGTGGTTGTCGTCGCTGGAAGTCTTTATCTAGTTGCCGACTTTTACCGCTTTTTGCAACAAGAGAGAGTCAAAGAGCTCTCATCGTAGAGTTTCTAATGCGTTTTCTTGAATCTACGTCTTACAAGGTTCCAATCGAAATGCCTCTTCACTGAAAATTAAATTGCTCAGTTGTTTCTTACGAGCCTCGTTCGACGTCATTGCACATGTTCACACTTACAACAGCAACGTTGATAATGGTATTTCTGTCCTGTATTAATCGTGTTGGCCACCTGAGTGAGGATCTATCCCATAAGGTAGGATTTGTTCTGGCGATAAACTCTGACTACCGAAAAAAGTTTCTGGCGGATTCTTCATACGATTGGCGACGACATTCCATTGTTAAATCTCCTCAGGTTGATCTTCCATAGATTACCAATGATGCATATGTCCGTTTCCTCTATGCAGGCAAGGGTAGTCGATGGTTGCTTGCTACAACGAATGCTTATGGAGTCACCTGCACGGGTCGCTTGAGAGTTCTTCCATCCTAATAACGCAGTCCTCACTTCTCGCTCCTCGTGTACAGTATCCGTTGCCTTGTTCTCGCGCAATTCTCGCTCAGTGAACCCGCGTAGTACACTGCGACTCCAACGGCCGTACTAGCAGTGCGGAGCAGAAGATAATCGTTTGACGTTTGGATACCCGATAGTAGACGCCTTACTCTTCGGCATCGGTCATTACATCTACATAGGGCCTTGCCACAGAACGTATTTACGCTTTCCGAACCGTGCGAGGTTTAAATTTTGAGTTACTGTGGTGCCTGGTACCTTTTCTACAGTTATTTGTATGAAGATATTCCATTGGCGGTAGCTGCAACGGGTAAAAAGAAGGCTCCTTGCTGCTGTGGAACCATCGTCAGAGCGGATGATTTGCTCACCGCGGCAAATATACAGGTCACATTGGGGAAGGCACGAGACTGTTATTAGCTACGAAATTTCCGTTGTTACGGACCCCGGTCTAGGGAAGTATTTGTTTTGTCCCGTCTGCGGATGACGGGCCTTGGCGCCGACTTTGCCATAGGATAGAGTCTGCCATCATCAACCATCACGCACTCTAATCACAGAAAGTCAACGAGATTCAACTTGAAATTTCATTGCAACATGATCGCGACAGTACGGTCTGCTGGTCAGAGTCCTACTTATATTCATCCTTCCGCTATAAACTCCTACTTGTAGATATATGTAAAAATTAATCGACGCTAGAAGTTAAGACGACAAAAGTAAATAGAGCACATAATAAATCAATTCGGACTAGATCCGGGTCGGACAGCGAGAAAATGGTAGTGTGCATACAGCTGTGGGCTCTACCAAGCACCACAAGTGTACAGCGCCTTGACTGCTACACAATTGGAGCGGGTTCAGAAGCCACCCTACCATCCGGGCGCTCCAGTGGATGCACGCTTCCATCCAGGCGCACCTTGATCAGAACGCTTCCAGCCAGGCGCACCCTGATCAGCACGCTTCCAGCCAGGCGCACCTTGATCAGAACGTTTCCAGCCAGGCGCACCGGCTTCAGCAGTCCTTTTCCATGCAGGTGTCTCAGCTTCAGTGGCGGGGGCAGCGTTCTGGGTGAAGATATACATTAGGATGATACGATAGCGGGGAGGAGACGTTTGCGTACCAGTCTCCGCGCAGGCATGCCGGCTTTAGCGCGTTTGTCTTCAGAGACGGAAGTAGAATCCCAGATCAAATTCTAAACGAAAGAGGACAAGTGAGCGAGCGGTGCAAGCTAAATACAAGTGATGCATACCCGCTTGCTAGCTTCAGTACGTCCATCTTCACCGGCGGGAATGGAATCCCAGACCAAGTCCTGATCGAAAGAGGACATGTGAGGGAAGTAGAGGAAGCAAGGTAACTCCATACCCTCTTCCATTCAGGCGTGCTAGCTTGCGCAAGATTCTATAAAATAGCCGGAAGAATAAGAACTTGATGAGAACGACATATGAATCCGCGTACTCTTTCCGAAACATCCTGAAAAGTTAATCATTGGAGATAGAAGAGTGTAGGGGAGGTAGACCACTCACGACGGGGGCCGCACTGACGGCAAATAGGATCGAAGCAAAAGCACAAAGGAGAGTAGCGGTGCGCATCGTGAGTGAAGAGGGGCGAGCACTTGAGGTGATTAATGTTAGGTTCACTTAACGATCTGATCATATTATATAGTAAAAGGAACATAACCTATATCGCTCCTCCGGAAGACTGTGTGCCTGTCTCTGGTGCCGTATCCCCTTAGAGACGGAAGCAAACTGAGTGATCTGATACGCCCTGATACGCCCGTCACGACTCAAACCAGCATAAAGCCGTAAAGCACCATGTTCAGACAAAAATAACTTACCGAATTATCTTGGTTCCAAGATCTTGTCACTGAACGAGTCATGCAAACAAGATGAGTGTAAATTACTGTCTGTTCTAAGCCACGATCTTCCATAGCATCATATCAGAATGCCACGATGCCACGCTTTTCCAGACGCGTCATGTTGTCGACGTCTATAAACAGATTGAAAGGCGGAGCCCAGTGGGTCCGGTGACGGGTTCCTCACACGTGGATGAGTTGCAATCGCTGATTGGAATTCCGGCGGCGCATGTGTAACATCACCATTGCCATCACTACAGCCTGTACCGATACCCAAAAAGAACCGAGATCAGTCAAAGTCTAAACACGCGAAAGAAAGATGAACGTACATCACTGACGGGTAACAAGAACAATTCGATGCGTAGACCTGACGATACGAGTAAGTACACTCAACAACTGCAAGCCTCGAGTTGCATGATCCCGTGTCTCGATCGAGCTTGATAACCGGGCAACAAGAGGATCCATCGAACAGCAAAAAAGTGTATCATAAAGTGTATTAGATGTTGAGTTCTTTCATGTGCCTGTGCAAATGTTCGACCATTCATGGTGCCTAGAGTCACAGGTAACCGTGAGTGTTCTTCAGTATCAGTGTAGCAGCTGGACACCGCTTTTGCCGAATTTCTGTCACATCAAAATGATCAGCATTGACATCAGGGGATTTAATCACCATGAAGTAAAGAGACGGTATCGAGATGTTTTGACTCCGCGGTCGTTCTCGACAACGAACACTGTCAGAACCTAGACGTCAGAACCGAACGGATTTTACTTGAGCATGACACTCGACAGGATATGGGAGTGGCATAGCTCAGAGCAGACACGGCGATGTCCCCATCCCCTCGGACGAAGCAGAATCTGCTATTAACCTGCTTTTTTGTCAAGGACAACAGACGTCAGACACTAGTACGCTTGAGGACTTAGAGACTACCACCTACTCCATAGAAAAATCGAAAAGTTCCACTCGACGGCGCGAGTCAGATATAGAGAATGATAACAGGCCGGCCGTGAAGCTCCGCAGAAGGGTTTCGCGGTAAGAGTGCATAAATCCACTAAGTATACCAGGACTGAAGGGGGTATGGCCCTGGATCGTCTGACCGCGTAGTGCAGGATGTCATCCCCAGAAAGACTTCGCCACTACTATCCATGTACGATCTAGCCATGGTCTATTCCACTCCAGACAATGGACGAACGACAACAAAAATGTCGCTAAAACCGTGGACTCAAGTTCAAACGGCAATTGAGATTTGCGTGACGGTTCTCATTCGCACACGACCCCAGCAGTGCCTCCCTCGGATAGCACCTTACCACGGCCATGAAGAGAACCCCCTGGCCCGCATCTCCGTTCGTCTCGTACCACGAAGTATTGTCAGCCAAGCATTTTCGACGAGACGCAGTCCCCGTCTTCCGCTTCCCAATCAGGTCGATCAGCTGGTCCGTCGCCTTATTGGGTGAAATCCATACGATAGCTCAGCTTGGTTCGCTCCTTGCCGCCTCCGGTTTGTGTACGGGTGTGACCATGAGATACGAAGGCGTGGGGAGTTCCCAGATGTAATCTCACTTCTGTGCCTTGGGCGTGGAGTACACTCTATGCGCATCCATGTGCAAAGTCCTCATAAGGTTCCAACGTCGATCGCAGGCTACATTAGTGCCGAGTGGTGCATGTAGGTTAACGTCCCCGCAAACGTTTTCTCCTAAGGAGATCTGCGCATAACTGATACTGTATCGCGAAGATCCATCACTCTGGGCCTCGGGTATACAAGACCACCGTGGACGCGCATCGCGAGGATGATGTTACAAGACGTAACCACGCTCACTATCATGCCGTCGACGGAGTCGTTCTATTTCGAATTTACTGGAAGAAGTCACTTGAAGCCTGGAGCCGGAATCTGGGCAGTGAGTCAGCCAGCCACATAGCGGGTTTGTCGTTGTTTTTCGGGTGTTATCAGAGGCAGACATGACCATGCTTTTCTCCCATTTGGGGCGATTCTAAGTAGAATAGTGTGACTCGGACATGTTCCCCGTAGGAGAGGGGGGCGGACGGATGCCACATGCCCTGAAGAAGTTCTGAAGAGGACGGAGGAATAAGCAGTTTGAGAGATTGGGAACGGGTTTACAAATAGCGGAAGATAAGTAGTAGGGATTAAAGAACCAGGTTCACCATCAGAAGATTGACTTTTAGATCGCCGCACGGACCTGTCAAACCCCGAACGTGCATGCGGTCTTCCGGGTATGTAGGCCTACAAGTGCGAGCGTTCTACATTGACCTCGTGGACTACCAGAGCCGTGTTGTACTGATGTCATTTGCCAGGGTCGCCTAGCGGCGGTTCAGGAGCAAGGCTTCTTTTCCCTCTGGTACTTGTTCGAGAATTCGGCAGAAATTGTAAGTATATGACATGGTCATACGAGAACCGTCAAATTTCCGAAAACCGTTCTGACTCAGATATCGGTTGGACTGGGGTTGGGCCGGAGAAGGCCGTAAGTGCGCCGCATGGCAATTGGCATGATCATGACACCAAGTTGTGTCAACAATTTGAACAAAACATGTCAGATTACATGCCAGATACGCTTGCCACTGTGTGATGGTACCGAGCAATTGGTCAAAGCTAGAGTTTCCACGATCCGGGATTTGGATCTCAAGGGATGAAAAGCCTATGGGCAGACACGTAGGCTCATTTGATGAACGCGTGCGTAAAATCATGCAGAAGGAAGCATAAGTCTATCATATGCCGCGAGCTATCGACCACAGGCTCCGATGTGTGTTCCTGGACCGTGTGGTCTGCAATTGCACATGCCATTCTCTGGCAAAGGATTTCGCTTTGGCTACCCAAGCAGAATCCTTTCATCCGCCGATACCTGGACATTCGCATCAATAGCTAAAGTGAGTCTAAGATCGCAATACGGACGAAGTTCAAGTTGCAATGCACTCTTCATGGGACGACAATACCGCTAGACAGGAGAGATTAGGATGTACTTGTACACTCATCAATTGAGAGAACTGTGGGTCGAGAGGGCAACCACACGTACAGCCAGGTAATTCATATAAGTAACTTTCATACATGTACAGAAGGAACTCGAAGTCTATCATGATCGTACTATATCGTGAGTATTACCAGGCGCACAGTAATCTTCAATCAAAGAGCAGACCATGTAACGGATGATAATTGATTTCCACTTACCGCCTGCGTAGAGCACTTTCGAGGAAGCCCGCGAGACTAAGGTAAGGTGCAGAACACATTTTATTGACGATGAACGAGATGAACGACAAAAGATATAAAAATACAGCAGGTGTTAATAATAAAGACAGGGTGAATGTTCGGAGGTACTCAACAGTCAAAAAAAGGCTACAGGAGATCGGTATATGGCTACAGTGGATGGAGATAATTAGGAAGCACATTAAAGAGGCACGGAAAGAAGTACGATAGTATAGAGGAGAGGGAGGGGGGATCGCAAGAAGATATCTAGGCTACACAAGATTGGTCAACTTGTCCTAATGTCATAACGAAAAAGAAAAACGAAAAATAAGATCACAGCGTCGCTTACGTAGGATAAGCAATATCATCATGATATCCACCCGCACTGACAGCAAAGCTCTCATCAAACAAGTTCGTCTGGAACAAGGTTTCCTGTGGTGCGCAGCTCAACCCCATAGCCGAAGGATCAAAAACCGTCGCCGAGAGCTCGACCTCCTGAGCACACGTCGGATCAAAGTCCAGCCCGAGCCCAGCGTCAACCGTGAACTGCTGATGCTGTATCGGGTCGCTGGTGAACGAGCCGCTGTCGCACTCCTTCCAGAGATCGAGGTCCTCGAACGCCGTCACGGTCGGGGCGGTCGATTGGGGTTGGGGAGCGTGCACCACGGGGACTGCGGAAGAGACGGGGAGGACGGTATCGGAGGGCGTTGGAGAACCCGAGTAGGCTGTTGAGGGATGAGACTCTGGGTGGAGCTGGGGATCAAGCCAGGAGAGCGGGTCGAGTTCAGGTGGGGATGATGAGGCCGAGTTGTTCATGTACAGGTGCTGTTGCTGTTGTTGTTGAGCGAGGTCGGAGGGGATGTCGTGCGGCGAGATAGAGTCTAGTGGTCCGAACACGTTTTGGTCGTGATGTGAGGGAAGAGAACCCATGAATTGCTGGTCGTCGTTGAATGATGGGAAGAAGCTGGAGTTTTCACCGAAGAAGCTGGGATTGAAGAGCGATGTGTCGACTTCCGGTAGCGGCGAGTGATCTCGCTGAAGTTGTTGAGCCATGGAATCCATGGGGAGTGTCCATGGGCGGTGGAACAGAGCCGGGCGGGCGCTCGATGCACGACGGTTGCCGAGCATCATGCGCTGCTGTTGGCGGGCTATGGAGTCCAGCGGAGAACCTGGCCGTGAACCAGACACCAAGGGAACGTTAGGAATAGCAATGCCATAATTGAAATGAAGATAATGATCGTTAGGCAGAGGAACAGAAGACGAGCGACGAGGGAAGACCGGCGCAGCAGGCGGGGATTGTGTGCGGATGAGGTCGAGTTTGCGGACAGCAGCCGCGAGCTCGTCGCCCTTTTTGCCTTCGAGAAGAAGTTGAGCGACTTCTTCGCATCGACGCTCATCCTCAGGGGTCGTTACGGTCTTGTCCTTCTTCTTGTCCTTGTTCTTGTTGTGCACGGGACGGAAGCGGTAGTCAGGATACCGCGCCTTGTGCTCTGCCTTTGCATGCTTCGCCTTGACCTCCCATACTTTCTTCTCTTCCAGAGGAAGAGCACGCCAGCAATTACCTAAGCGATAAAAATCAATCAATATTTCGATCGTAATCATAATGCAACGAAAAACTGACCTATTATTTTAGATAGCGAACCGTGGTTCGTCTCAATCGTCCCCGGGACGTGCTTTTGACGAACAAAGTCGGCGCGGAAGAGCATGAAGGCATTCGGCGGTCGTGGGATGTACCCCATCGACCGCCGTTTACCTGGGGGCACTCGTCTACGAGTGGGTGGCGGTGCGGGGGTTTCAGAGGGTGGGAACAAGGCGGAAGTAGGTGAAGCAGGCTCAGGAGATGACGGGGATGTCAAGTCTTCCTCCACAAAAGTCACTGGAGTTACGTTGGGTGCGAACGTTACAGGTCGTGTCGAAATTCCATATATTCCCGCCTTGGCAGGAGTGAAAGCTGAATTCATTTACAGGGTAAGTACATTCGTCGATCTCCCTTCGAATCAGCTATCTGTCGCACTCACACATAGCTAACGATGAGCGTCTCCGCTTTGATAGACGGACAGCTGGCATGAGGTATAATATCCTGTTTGGAAAGAAAGAGGCGGAGGGGTGTCAACTGACCCAAAGTTTCCAAAGCAGGAGGACAAAAGGATAGCGAAAGGACGAGGGTGCTTATTGTTCTGCGATTACTTATATGTCGACCGCCATCAAGTTCTTCATCAGGGTCAAGTCCTTCTCATGCGGCCCCCTGGTACCATGTCCCTGATCCCGTCTTTTCTCCTCACAACCGTACACCCACACTGCATCCTGATCACTCCCGCTTGTTCTCAACTTCGTCGTATATCTTGTCTTGCAATACCCCAACGACCAACAGCTACATCTGTTGACGCCCTGAGCAACAACAGATTACTTGTCCTCCATGAAATCACCCTCTGGGGTCCCAGTCTCTGACCCATTTCTTTTTTCGTCCATTCCTTTGTGTCCGAATCCAGGACTTTGTTTATTCCCTCACTCAACCCTACTCAACCTTTCGGTTCCTTATAGACCTTCGACCCGTCGCAGATAATATCGCTTGGCGGATGGGTGCCCATGATTGCCTGAGGAACTTTGCATATTCACTCAAGACAAGTTGCAATCGCCTTGTCCAACTATTCTGTCAAGATAAAAAGAACTCCTGAAAATCATCTATTCCTGGAATCAATTCTGATCGTGTTGAACAAGTCTGCCGAAGGAATCTTCGAAAAGATGCACGCCGTCAATGTCGACACCGACCACGTGTCCCTCGATCATACGAGACCTTCGTCCTGGCCGCCCAAATTCCAATTGACGTCCTCTCCAAACCCACCTTGTTCCACAAACGACATTTCCTTCACGCTTTCTTCCTCTTAAGGCTCGTTGCCTAGAGACACAACCAGACGCTTGCGTCGTTGCCAACCCGCTCCATTGTTATTGGTGGCGGTGGTACAGAGCATTCAATACTCCATACTTGCAGATAAGCTATCCTCCGTGTGTGTCCTCACATCAGTTAAATTGGTGTAAATAACACGAGTGTCCTTGGGACATGTGATCCCTCCATCAGCGATGATAGTTTCTAGGTCAGAGAATTCTGCGAACTCTTCTGATGCACCTCTTCCAAAATGATGTCAGTATCGCCTCATCAATATGTCCCTCATTGCAACTTTCCTCTCCGCACATCCTCATTTACATGGCCAGTATGTTGCCAGTCCTCCTAAAAGAAACAGTCTCCACCTGTCATGTGTCTCCAGGCAATCCTCGACAATCGGATAGTTTTCCGCATAAAAACTACAATAGAGCCGGGCTCGACTTGCACACCGTCGCTTATCTAGCCGAGACGGACCTTTTTTAGCACTTTAGCACTGACGATCATGATCGAAAGGTCAAATCACCGGAGTCCATCAGCAGTTGCCTTCAGCGCCCACAATACGCGATCCCCGCAGTCTCCGAGTCTCCGGTCGCCATCCCCACATACCTTTGTTGTTCCTTTCGTGTTTCCAGAATCGGACGAAAGGACACACACGTGAGCCTCGTGCGCGTCTGTGGACGTCTGAGTGGCGTCTGCTCGCTGGAGCTGCTCAATAACTTCTTCGACTTCTCCGCTCGCGTAACTTGTCAGAATTCAGAGTCTGTTGTATTCTCTCAGTTGCGTGGTCTAGTACAGGAGGCGGATTTGTTTTGTCTACTCGGTATTATTAAGATGGCCACCGCTTGGATGAAGAATGGAAAAGCTGGTGACCTTGTTGGTCGATCACTCAGTGGCCATGTAAATCCTCCATTCATCACCACCTAATTTGCTAATCCGCTCTTCGAACGAACAATTATCATCTTTTTCGAGGGTTAGTGGATATGATCTGCGTAAGCATACTGCCTCGGCGGAACGTCTGAACGAACGATACCATCTCGGGTTGTCGTCGTCGTCTGTGATGTATGATGCATGGTGTCCGAGGCAGATGATCTGGGACGCTCGAGCTCCAACTTCACCTCATGACACTCGTCTCGAGGTCATAGCGACACCGATCTCAATCACGATGGCACCTCCATCGGAACATGGGCGAGATCCATCGTCTACATCAGTGCTCATGTCAAGATGTATGATGTTTATCGCAGGTTTCACTGTCAGGCCGAGGATATCTCGCCCGTCGGCTGTGTGGTGTTGGAATGCAACATTCGATAGTAGCTCGTATCGCTTCACGTATTAAGATGTACTGAGATTCCTCTTCCCTTCTGATATCGCAAGCGTTCGGAGCTAACGTCAGTTTCCTCTTAGTATGTTCGTGGGTGCTGTCGCTAACCTACGCGTATCACCCCGCTTTCGTTGATCAGACCGGATCAGGAATCAAGATTTTTGTACAGCTCAATTCGTTTGATGTCGCTTGGTATTCCACTCATGCCATCGCGTCTTGATATGGGGAGATGGGACGATGAAGATCTTGATACTTTCCGAAACGTTTGGAACACTTTTATCCGTTGCTCCTACTCTTTGCAAGCTTGCGCCTGAACGATGCTCATCATCACGCAGACCGGGCTTGGCCATGAAAGAAAACGCGAGCAAGAGTAATGTCAATGTCTCAGTTCTCATCCATGTCGACTTGTATAGAAAGGCACAGGAGCTACAATAGACGTGACGTTGGTTTCCAGGAGGTTTGCGTCTTTGAAGCCAATAGGGCTCTGACATTCACAGAACCCTCGACATTGGGGTGGTAGAATTTGGTTATCTGGTGCTGTAGGTGCTGAAGATGTCCATCGGGATATCTTGGAAATGTTGGTTGAATCTCGTGTCGTGTCATTGATTTGTCTTCGAGATTCACCACCCACGGAACGGACATATTCATTGGGACTAGATTAGAAGCGCCTCCGCTCTTCATTGAGAGAGCTCTGGATCTACTTCCTATACGGTGACCTGTAACCTACCAGTACATTTCCACAACATCAAGAACTATTTGTGGAATGCAGGTTATAAATAAATTTCTTGTATTCTCGGCTTGACATGGATATTAGTGTTGTGACGAGAATAATGCGTCACAAAGTTCCAATGACATCTCGGGACACCTAAAAATAAAGTGACGGCACTTAGGCTTAAAGTAGCAGAATAGAGGCTGTAAGAGATGTCCGAGTTCGCCAGAGACTGAAAGGTCTTGACCAAAGATTACAGTCAGCTTCGAGTACTTATTTTACCATTGATTAAGAATCTCATGTACAGCGAAATAATAATACTCACTTGTACCAATTGCTGCAAGAATGAAGACCACAGGAAGGACACCGAAAGGGAAATCGCGCCATGCCACTGCAGCAGTTGTATGTCATGGATATCCACTCCCGTATTGCTCATCAGAAAAAGGGGTCGACACTCGGGTCGATTTGAAAGCAAGCACAGAACCCATCGCTAACTTATCGCCATAAATTTGCATTCGCGTGCCACCACCTATATAGCGACCAGCGAAGGGTTGTCCATCAGGGATTCGAGCAGTGCTGAACCATTGTTCTTGGAGATTAGGCATGAGGTCTTTCGTGGCAAATTGTGCCATGTTGACTATACTACAAAGCTTGGAAGAATTGCGTTTGTCTTGGTAAATACTAAGTAAGCGAGACCACAACACTCACAAAAACATTTATAGTTTTTGAAAAGACGTATCAACAGAGATTGTGCCACTGTAAGAGACATCTTTGTTATTTACGCACAAGTTCGAGTCGTGAAGGTATGTCAGAGCAACGAAGAAAGCGACCAAATAATATATAGTGAACCTAGAATGCTCATATTCGGCGCCAATGGTCCAACACCGCTAATCAAAGGGACAGCTGCGCCAATTGTTGTGTTGAGACAGCTCAGGAGAGTGGTATCAATCTTAGAAGGAAGTGGTACGTCTGGGGTTCCCTCCGGCTCGAAGACTGCAGTATTGTTGTAGCCATCGAGAGTCAACGCGACCGTGCTCGCTCGGTAATATTGAACAGTCTGCTCTGCCTGAGGAAGAGACGACAAAGAGTCATCGTAAGGGGTCGAAACAAAGGAAGAGGATCCGTTGTTCAAGTTATTAGAACAAGAAACTTGTATATCGCTAATCAGAGATACGGTGGTTGCGTTGTCGGCAAGGAGGCGGAATGTCGTGTTGGAATTTGAGCTTGAAACGAACGTAGCAGTGGTCAGAGGACCACCAGGACGGCTACTGTTATCGGGCCGGCCGTACTGAAAGCTTAAGTAAGAGTCCGACGTTGAAAACCTCAGGATACTAGACTCACTTCAGAAGTGTGGAGATACGCCCCTGCACCAATCCCAGCGACACCACCCCAAGCAATTGGCCAGAACACGAAAGGAAAACCTAGACCTGCAACGCCTCTTTGTGAGCCGCCAGGATATCCACTACCATATTGCCTGGAATCAAAATAAGATACGCAATTCTAGAGCTAGACTGATCATGAGTGAACTTACGAGGTGCCATAAATTTCGGCTCTTGTCCCGCCTCCGGAATCACGACCTGCAAAGGGTTGACCAGCTGGAATAGGCGCAGATTTACCGCCTCCTGTGCCAAAAGCTGTCGCAGTTTTTGTAGTTCCACCCACAGAGATTGAGGTAGAATGTGGTGAACCGGCGCCGGCACCACCACTGCCACCAGCACCTTTCCCACCTCCACCTTTCCCACCTCCACCTCCACCCTTTCTTGGATGCAATATCTTCACTTTGCGCGGGGCACGTTTCGATATGAATGGGATGAACATATCGAACCCTGAATGCGTACGCTTTACCACGAGTAGATCTGCAAAAATTTAGATCGTGGAAACTTTGCCGGCCGTTCATCGTCTTTCTATCGAGTAGTGTTTCCTACTTACGGAACATTCTTTCAACCGCGTTGCTTCTGGTCTGGCATATGACCTAATCGTTGATATGATCTTATCAATTTGAAATTTCGAGGTAACTCCTGCTTATTCAAGTTATCTCTTCCAGGATTGCAAGTACCATTCTAAGTGATTCAATGGAAAATCGGTGGATCCCAACCTAGCAGCCTTCTACAACCAAGTATTACGGCGGCCATTGAGACGTACGTAACTGTTTCTATGTTCCTGCAGACGCACTCAGATGATCAAAATGGGTGTGAACGTGGGTGAAAAAGTGTCCTGTTTATCGCATTTTTCACAGCCTTTATTCTGACACGTGTCTATCGGTGTCTCTCTGAGTATGGCCGCTCTGCAGAACATGCCGAAGGACCCGGCGATTTTATATTCAGTGTAGTCCCAGATTCCGCGTGAGGATGACGTGAAGGATGGCCATCGAGGTACATCTTCAAGGGTACGTAAAAGAAACATCATGACTATCATCAGGCTAACGGACGTGCAGCATCTGTGTTCTGTGTAGCTTTTTCAAAAACTGTGTCCGGCCATCATCTGGTCGGAGGTGATAACCCCTGAATCCGCAGGCTCAAATAACAAGACTCAGACTTGGCTCTAGATGCTGCGTATCCCTCGTTCGTCGAATGGAAATTGAACGGACAGGTCTTCGCCAGAATGGCCGGAGCGCAACGAACTGCGGTTCATCCTTAAGAGAGATGAAGGGCATGAGGAAGGCGTCTCCTGGGAGGTTAGGTACCCTGCCATAGCCCGCAAAGGCGGAAGTATCACCATCGTCGTTGCCCTTTCTATCGCGCTTGGACTTCCTCGCCTTAAGCTGGTCGTCCTTGCACTCGGGCCAATCGACGTAGCCAGGGTACATCGCCTTGTGTTTCTTCTCTTCCTCCTCGACCAAGTCATACAAGTACTGGCGTTCCTCGGCACTGAGGGCCTTCCACTGCTAGGTGATCTTCTCGAAGAAATTGGCCTGGCGGGGTCTCTTAGCTGGACTGTCGGCGGAAGCCTCCTCGGCGGCTCAACATGTCTCGCAATAATAGCGGTGGAAGAGCATGAACGCATTCATGGGCCTCTCGATGCAGTCCTTGTCGCCCTTCCTCGGCTGACGCCCGACGATATCGTTGTGGCGTAATTTTCGGAGGTTAGGTGGTGATAAGGGTCTGGAGGAAGAAGACTCTGGTGCGGTGGTGCATTGGATGAAGGGAGATGGTGTTAAGGATGAAAGAGCGAGCGAACAGAGGTCGGGTTCAAAGGGCGAATGAGAAGGGCAGGGCTAAGGGCTATTCGCGAAAAATTGTGTGTTATCCGAAAAATGAAGGCGCGCAGCATCGGAGGGATTATGGGGAGGGTTGGGACTGGAGGGCATCTTTCGACATTTCGAGCGTCGCGGGAGAAATGTGACGCAATGTCACTTCTATTATGATAGATATCGCAGGTGCCAAAAACTGATCAATCACGAAAATGGATAAAGATAGAGAAAGATTGACGGTGAGGTGGCCACAAATTATTCTGTTTTATATTGTCCAAATGCTATATAGTACAGGATAATTGTGAGAGAAGACAATATACAATCGAACGATGTGAACAAACTGACTAGACGAAAAGCCTGAGGGTCTTTTATGGCGAAACGTGTCGTATTGAGTATATAAAATACTACAACGCTTGAACGAGCTGAGTTTGTCACTGTAAGTAGCAAATGGAGCGAGGCCACAATACTCACAAAAGCACGTGGTTGTTGGACCTACTATCAATAGGTATCGTGCCACTGTATGTACATTTTGTTACTTATTGTTATCATCATACTTTTGTGGCGTTACCTTACCTTGAATATCACACTATCTAGACATCCACTCCAAATAGGTATCAGATCACAGTTATAACGTCGGGTTAAGTTCCTATGAAGATAACTTCAATTATTGTGAAGGCATATCCATGTACCAGACAAAGGATATACAACTATGGACTATATATTCGTAGAGCTGGAGTTACGCAGATTACTTATCAGTGGAGAAAACCACATCGAGAGAAAAAGATACGCACAGATAGAAGTCCAGAAGGTACCTCAGAACAACGAAGATAGCGACCAAATAATGTATAGTAAACCTAGAATGTTAATGTTGGGCGTCGACAGTCTTTCACCGTTGATTAAAGGGACAGCTTCGCCAATTGTTCTATTGAGACAGCTCATTAGAGTCGTATCGATATTAGAAGGAAGAGGCACGTCTGGGGTTCCCTCCGGCTCGAAGACTGCAGTATTGTTGTAGCCATCGAGAGTCAACGCGACCGTGCTCGCCCGGTAATATTGAACAGTCTGCTCTGGCTGAGGAAGAGACGCAAAAGAGTCATTGTAAGGGGTTGAAACGAAGGAAGAGGATCCATTGTTCAAATTACTGGAACAAGAAGCTTGTACATTGCTAATCAGAGATATGGTGGTTGCGTTGTCGGCAAGGAGGCGGAATGTCGTGTTGGAATTTGAGCTTGAAACGAACGTAGCAGTGGTCAGAGGACCACCAGGACGGCTACTGTTATCGGGCCGGCCGTACTGAAAATTTAAATAAGGTCCGACGTTGAAAATCTCAGGATACTAGACTCACCTCAGAAGTGTGAAGATACGCTGCTGCACCAATTCCAACGGCACCACCCCAAGCAACTGGCCAGAACACGAAAGGAAAACCTAGACCTGCAACGCCTCTTTGTGAGACGCCAGGATATCCACTACCATATCGCCTATAATCACGAATGAGATACACAATTCTGGATTTACACTAAATGAACCTACGAGGTGCCATAAACTTCGGCTCTTGTCCCGCCTCCTGAATCACGACCCGCGAAAAGCTGACCAGCTAGGATAGGTGAAAATTTGCCGCCTCCTAGACCAAAAGGTGTCGCAGTCTTTGTGGTTCCACTCACAGAGATTGAGGTGGAATGTGATGAACGGCTCGTGCTGCCCGTGCTCGACTTGCCGACGCCTTTCCCGTGCCCACCCCCACCCTTCCTAGGGTACAGTATTTTCACATTCCGTTGGGCACGTTTCGATATAAACGGGTTGAACATATCGAAGTATAATCTGAAGAAGCTTCAGGTCAGCTACACTTAAGATGGAACTTGTATACCTGGGGAGCGTTTCTAATTAAAACGACGGTACCAGGTACGTTACCAATGTTCCCATGTCTCTTTATAATGCATTCAAATGATTGAGTAGCTGGTCGAGATTACCGCTGATTACCGCTCACGGCCGGCGAGGAACGGGTTGATGAGAAGGTCGACCGCGGATACACAGTGTTTTTGAACACGTTGTGTTGATCTCATGACTTAATCATCATTTTATTTTTAGTTTGCGGTTTGTTTCTGGTGCACACCAATGACTGTCAGCACAAGCGCTACTCTATTCTTTACCCCACCTGATTTGTTGAAAGGGTAAATCTGTAAATATTAACCCAGTAGCCCTCTACAGTCGAGTAATAAGAAAACAGGTGTGCGCTGTCGCCCGGCCTCAGGCTGTGAACAGCTTTAATTCTGACACGAGTAAGTACGGCCCGTACGCAGGACATTCTTACGGACTCGGCAATTTGATCTTGAGTGCGCTTCCAAATTATTTACTAAATCAATTGACGACTCTACCCTCAGATTGAGGTCTTCTCTAGACTAAATAGTGCCCAAGGTCGAGTCACGTCCAGACTCAAGGTGTTGACTCCAGTTCTCAGCTTAATGTGTTCCTGATCTTGGCGATCTCCTTTTTCGGCCGTCTCGTTATTCCCCTCCGGCAATGAAGAACTTGCGCACAGGTATGTACATTATTTTTGCAACAATTCAAAGCGATGTAAGTTGCTTTTGACTGTCGCGACCTTTGACGTCATACTAGATTTATTTGGTGTGTTCAATTTCTCTGCCCTTTCTCTAATCTGTGCTACGCTTAGAAATTGTGTCAACTTATCAACCGTTTCTGCAGGCAACAGTTCCACCTTCACCCAGATCCGCAGCTGACATCGACCCAGCAACAGAACCATGCATATCCGTAACAGCCACTCTCCCTCATGCCAAATATCGTCTCTTTCCCCAACACAGGTTCACGTACCAAGTGGTGAACAGGAAGCGGAACATTGTTCTCGGGAGATCGTCCATCTCAACGATCTGCACTGCGCCGGGATGTGCGTGGGACGGTGTAAGAAGGTCTGGCGGGAGGCAGAGAGGAAGAGGTCGGTGTATGCGCTGTGCCTTTCTATGTAGAGACTTACTGCCGATCAGGACGGTATGGTATCCTCTTCGTCTCACTGGAAAGCGCGGCAGAAAAAAATATTGTGATAATACGGTTATCGGAACCGATTTCATGCAACAAGCATGACGCCGGAGAAATGACCTTCCGAAAACAAAGGGCACATGGGATCTCTGAGTTGACAACTCGAAGCAGTCGTTTTGAGGAAGGTGGCCGAAGGGAAACAGCAATACCTTGTGACGTCGGCATCGGATCTTTCCTTTGCCAGCTGATTGAGAACAGTTAGTACACACCTTGCCTCCACTTTCCACATGTGAAATGGCTTCTATGCCAGTCCCAGAGGAGTTTGTACCTTCTTCAACTCTCAGAATTTATCATATCTTGGCAGGACAATTGTTTGACTCGGTCTCCAGAAATCTTTGTTCGCTGCAGGCTATCACCATCGACAGGAATTCGGGTGTCATACTCAAAGTACAGCCCATTGCAGACCTTCAATCGACGTTTGGAGCATCTGATGCTGAGGAGATCATTGACTTGCTGCATCTCACCACCCTCCCTGGCTTCGTCGACACCCATGTTCACTGTACGTATTCAGTTTGACTCTGAGAACTCAATTTCATCTCTGGTTCTCGAAGTATTCCTGCATTCATACTCAGAAACATCGTGGGACGACCAGGTGACCAAAGAAAGTCTACCGGAACGAACACTACGAGCTGGTGTCCATGCTCGAAAGACTCTGATGGCAGGTTACACGACTGTTCGGTAATGCTTTTTGAATCATATTTTACATGTCGGAGGGATTGTTAACATGCCTATGATTCCAGAGATCTCGGGACTGAGGGTGCAGAAGATGCTGACATCGCACTACGGAAGTGTCTTGCTATCCTTCCTGGAGGAAAAGAGCCTATCATCGTGGGACCGAGATACTACTGTTCTACTCGTGCGATCGTCTCTACTGGAAGTTATGGTAAGCATTACAAAGATATTGACCATGTGTCGTTGAGTGATTCCATGGGAACAATAGGTCCGAAAAGTAGCCTTTTCCCATCGCAAAATGGGATCGATGGAATTACGGGCGCTGAAGCGGCGGATGGGATTGATGCATGCATCAAGGCTGTTCGACGACAAGTTGGTGCTGGTGCAGACTGGATCAAGGTAAGCTCTTGATAGAGTGATTCCACACTAAATTGTCTACCTACAGATCTATGCCGATTATACATTCCGGTCACGCATGGCGGATGTCTCGGCAGAAATTGGTAAAATGGCTCGACCTCTGTTTACGCGACCCGAGCTCAAGGCGATGATTGACTGTGCTCACGACCTCGGGGTCAAGGTCGCTGCCCACGCTCACACCACTGACGTAATTGAGCAGCTCCTTGAGCTTGGCGTAGACAGCGTTGAACACGGCGCAGAACTCTTTGACAATGAACGAGGAACCTCGCTGATCAAGAAATGGGCGGAAGTTGGGGCTAAAACCTTCTGGGTGCCGACACTATCTGTTTATTACCACTTCTTTAAAGGGAGCGTATTGCGTGAATGGGAGCGAGCACAGGTTTCATTCGAAAAGGTTCTGGAGTTTCGAGATGCCGAGGCGACGAAGGGCAGGTCTGAGGCGGTGAGAATATCGTGTGGTGGAGACACCGGTGCCTTTCCGCATGGGGAGAATGGACTGGAGATGGTGTTGATGCGGAGGCTGGGTGCACGCTGGGAAGACGTCCTTGCGTGGGGAACACTGGGAGGATGGGAGTCTGTGAGAGGTATGGAGTGGGAAGGTTCTCAAGGTGAAGCGAAAATTATGCAAGCAGAGGCGCAGCTCGGGATGGATCTAGGCTTCAACGATGTTTCGAGGTCGGCGCTTGATAGAGGTGTGCCGTTTGGGGCGATTCGGACTGGTTGGGCTGCAGATTTGGTCGGGGTGGAGGGAAAAATGGATGGTGGAGTGGAAGATTTTGAGGCAGCTATCATGCAAGGTGTCAGGTTCGTGATGAAGGGAGGAACTGTGTATATGAGAGACGGAAAAGAAGTCTTGTAATTTCGGTTGTCTATATATCCGTGAAACGTCATGCTTTGGCGTGGCTTTGGTCAAATCTACCTTCCAGACTCGAACATCAACAGATGATCCCTCGAAATGAAACGGCAGTGCCCCGTCGTCTACGGAAGAACTTTGTACATACGTACGCACCAAGAGTCCTGAAATAATAATCCGCCTCCAAACCCACATCCTAATTGCAAAACACACCTGCTCAATTTTCCATTGTTCCTACCAGGCATCAGCGAATGCGTCGCTTTTTCATCGGAAGAGTCCGGTGGTTCAGTTTTTACACGGCCTTTGGCGTTGGTGCTTCGGGCAGGCTAATTTCATCAGACAAAGTGAGATCGCAGAAGGAAGGTGGAAATATCAATGTCGATGACCGATACTAAACGTCACATATCAAATATTCAAGGAAGTGACCAGGGAGGCCCGTCTAAAATTTTTGAAAAGTCTTCATCAGATGAGCAACGAGCAGCTCCGCTGGAAAGCCTTGACCAAGGTTCCTAACATGTTACCTAATTTTGTTGCAGAAGTTCAAAAGTCTGTTCCACCTCGGACGCATACTCGCGAAGGAGATAATTGCATTGTTGTGATGAAGAGTCCTTTTGGAGTTTACATAGACACAGTTGCTGTTATTCTCATATGAGATAAAGCAGAAGGATTTTTGTGAACGAGGTGCCTGAACTACTCCATCCGTAAAAGTGTACTGACGTTGTCTGGTGCACCCAATTTCGCCGTCAACCTTCCTATCACGCCAATTATAAACCTCTTCCTTAACAGGCGTGGGTTTTTCATATCGTGATGTCATTATCTGGGTCAGGACCAATTGGAAGACGGGGCGCTGAATGACAGGCGCTGAAAGAGGATGATACAAGTCATGTGAGGCACAAGGCATTGTCGAACAAGCTAACACCGTTGACTACAGATATAGACCGGAAACAACATGTATACCCGGGTTATCCCCGCTAGAGTTACTGTCGTCATCGCAGTTTTTGAGTCATCCACAACCAGAGACCAAGTCGTATGATGAACTCTCAGTTTCTCAAATCTCATTCATTGAATCATTCAACACATGAAGCAGTACAGACCGTCCTCTCTCCCCTCCGCGCCGCGACAAGGCATGTATCATCACCCCTAGAACCTTTCAGCTCACAGAAGCTTTGTCCAGAACGGCCAAACAACGAGAACCCGATCGGCGTGGGCACCACTCATCGACTTCATCGATCGCCAGCAAGAGAGTCGACATCGTTGTCGTTATTACCATCTAGTATGGCTCCTAACGCACAGCACCAATGGGTTTCCCAGACGAGCGCAACACCGCAGCATTCATACCTTGCGCTCACGACCGCGCCCACGATCTCAACCGCGCCAGTGATCCCAACGACCACGCCCGCAGCATTTCCTCCGCCTCATAGACACTCTCTATACCACACGATCCCACTTCCACCATTCAATGAGGAGGATCCGAGAGCCTCGGATGTGTCGAAGCTCCACCGAACTTTGCAGACAATGGGACCAGCATCTACGTTCAGTCAGGAACTGAGAGAACGCACAGAACCGATCCTGCATCCCGTCCTGGCTTCGGCGCGTCTCTCAACAATGATGTCTGATACCGCAGCAAATCTGTCGATTCAACATTGGTCTGCGCCTGCGACGGATCCAGGCGTCAGGTATCTGACCATCCTCCGAGCCTCAACAGGGGAAATGATCCACGTTCGCCCAGTATCCAAGGCAGTTGAGAGGGTGGTGACTATTGGTGACGTTGTGACTGCGCTCCATACCACAGGAATCATGATCGTTGGATGCGGTGGAGTTCGTCCATATGGGCATCCGATGGATTTCGAGGACGAGATTGAGTTGGAAGAGATGCAGCTGGTTCGGAATGCACTGATGTTGTGGTGGGAGCCGTCGGAGGAAGAACCACTACAGCCGTGGTATCTCCTCATTGGAAGGTGACATGTCAATGTATCAAGAATCTCCTGAGATTGTCGTTAATGATACACAAAGAATGAATGAACGTGAACGTGAAGGCATACCGAGCTTGGTGAATGAAATTTGCGCTGGGAGCGAGCATCGGCGAGCACGATCGACTTAAGGCTAAGCCTCCGGCATTATTCCTGTGCCCTGGCCCTGTTCCTGCTAGCAGACGAAGACGTCAATCCGAGGACAACACCAGGCGACTAGCTTCATTATCCCAATTCGAATTCTTGAGTCGAGCGACTTGCACCAAGGGATCATCGGCAGATTCCCAAATCATAAGTCAAACTGTCCGTATTCCACGGGCGTACAACACTGCGAACAAACGTCGAAAAGGGAAGGAGGTTGTACAACGGCTCGACAAACTGGGGATGGAGAGTTGGAAGTAATCCACATGGAGACGAGGGCAGGTGGAGAGTTCCTATTTCAGACGAGGTAGTCGTACCCTCCCCGACAATTCCTCCACAAAAAGCGAAGTCGTCGTGTGTCAGCGTATAGCGGCCACACTGCGAACGCGATTCAACATGATCTTTGATCATGGCAGGATATCGCGGATTGAGGGCTATGCTTCGAAGTTCCGCATGAGCTAGAGTGGAAGAAAGAATAGATAACGAACTCAGCAGAGGTCAAGTCTACATACCATCCATGCCTATCCATGATTGGCCTACGTCCTCTTTCTTCAACTCGACTTCCATTATTGAGGGGTTGGACCATGGTTAGCGAGGTTAGCTTTCCCCCTCGTGCGTGCGTATGTGTTCTGCAGACTGATGAGAGGTCAAAAATACAAGTGTGGACAGTCATGCATACTGTAAGTCAGAGAGTACCACGTCACGGCCACTCAAGGTCCATCCCGCACCAACGAGGTCGAGGCTCAGAGGATCCGCTAACATAGACACCTTGCCAACAAACCGGTACATGCTCAGAGGGTACATAGGTTGATGCTCCCTAGCTTTGGAGATTCGGGGCAGCGTGAAGGACATGAATATGTTAGCGCCACTGGTACGTCAAGTCACTACATGGCGAATCAGAAGTTAGGAACGTTATTCGTGCGAGGGTGTTTTTACGTACCAGTAGCATATCAATATGCAGGATTATATCTTGCTGAGGTCGAGCCACGATTTACCCACCACCATTAGCAAAGGACAGCTCTTGAGTCGCAAGTCCAAACCTAGAGTCAGCACAAGGGTTCATCGAACGCATCAGACACAGACGAAGGTGCCATGACCGGATATATACAGTTTGCGTTTCTGGTCCATGGGGAACAGGAATCCAGAAAGCCTCTCGCCAAAGAAGTGCCGATTGATCTATTGGCTCACTGTGCCGGAGCCAGTATATGCCACAAATTGCACTGAAGATGCAAGATAGAGAAGACACGGTTGAAGACCGCGAGCGGCGAGCGAGGGTAGGCGCTGAAACTTTACTACATATTTACAGCAGCTTGACCTCTGTTTGTATCGTGGCCTTGAGAAATCTTGATCCGCGCAGTAGCCGAGTGATGGGATGGATCGGAGCGTTGTTGGCAATACTTCTTCCACACATTTACTTCTCGCTCCAGCCCAGGGCGAATTAAGATAATATCTTTATTGCTCAATACTATATGATGATTGGAACGTGCTTCAAATTGCGGTCACTACACCTGACTTTGTACTGCGTCCGCTTCAATTCCTCGCTTCTCCTCTGCTGCTTTTAGAATCTGTCCACATCTTTTGTTAGTTCAATCTCAGCAATATATGTTCGATGTACCTCAATTTGAGCATCCAATTTGCTCAACTGCTGAACACAGTGTATGACATGCAGCAAATGCCCTCTGAAAATCAGCGTCACCTCTTTCCAGGTTTCAGACACACATAGAGCTTGCTGGTGAAGCTCAATTCCCTGAAGCTGAATGCTTTCCTCAGATCAGCTGTCAGTGTACTGGTGAGTGCAATAAAAGGTATATATACCTTGTGAGTTTTGCTCTGATGGTAGTGATACCTCTATCTTCAGAAGTCAGCTCATTTTCATAGAGCTTGTTCATGACATGAGTAATTGTGGTGTTCAGGCAGGCTACTGTAGCCCTGGGCCAAACTGCCATGATGATTAGGACAAGAAAGGTTATTGCCAAGACAATGATGGTGCTTATATTTATGATGGTGATGAGTACAATAGAGACAATGGCATGTCCAACAAAAGAGGCAGCGATGCAAGTGTAGTAGGCACAGGTTTGGGGTGTGGACATGATGGGGTGATGAGATACACAATATAGTTTTCAGAGGTATTTGAATGAGTTCTAGGAATATATTGAGCATTTATTGGCAATTTTTGTGAATTTCCCAAACAACAGTGTCATGTTCCATTGCTGTACCAAGACCACAACCTCTTGAGCCAAAATTGGAAAGAACTTTGATGTGCTTTCAGATTTGGTTTGGACAATGATTTTGGCAGCACTGATCACCATATTTATTAGAAGAGGTTATGGTTTTCTCGCTGTTCTTTCAGGTTCAACTTCCTTTGAGCCTTCAGATTTGGTTTAGAACAATGATTTTGGTATCACTGATCACCACATTTATTAAAATAGGCCATGGTTTTCTCACTGCACTTTTGGAAATTCAAGCAGCTCATTACTAGAGTGCTTTTATTGATCTAAATTTGACTTTTCATGGTGAAGGAGCATAGCTTTCAATTGTCAGGGGACCTATCTCTCCACCTTTCACCTCTCTGCCTCGCTATGATTTTCCTTTATTCTTCTTCTTCAACCCTTCCTTTTGGTCCTACTTTCAGCCCTCTAGCTTCAATCCTGCTCTGTATATAATTCAGACAAGTTGC
>JABAKA010016120.1:0-31650 GCA_018857285.1 Termitomyces sp. Mi166#008 | reverse complement strand
TGAGGGGGTGAAGCAAGCACAGACAGACCTAGTAGAAGGGAAAACAACAGGAAAATTGATCGTCAGGGTCGATTGAAAGTGGCCAATTGATCAGGACCAACGTAAAGCTGGGATTGATAGATATAATGTAATCAATATGGTATGTTCAGATATTAAGTGCTCAATTCTTCGTTCAGTTCGTTCAGTTCACATTGTTGAGAGAAATTTGAGCACCGTCTGATGAACTGCCGAAAAGCCGGTGAACTCTCGTTCCATCCTTTCATGTTCCGCTGTAAATTTCAATGCTTGTCTCTGACCCCAAGAGATGATGAGATGTGAGAGGAAGATAGCCGTTATCATGATCTCATCAATGAAGGCGGGAGAGAACAGTTTCAAACCTCGCGAACAGAAAGTCATCGAACTTGAACTCCTGTAAACGTATGTATCCTCAATTCTTCGTTCGCAGTCCGACAAAATTTCCGAATGTCCACAGCGTCTAAAAGTGTGAACTGAACGAGCTTGACAAATAATTGAGTACCCCTATTCGTATGGCAGTAGGCAGTAGATATTTCGTGGCGATTGAAGGGTTGTCGGCAAGTTGTCGGAAAGTTGTCGGTGCGGGTGGCCCACGAGCTACACGTGACCTACATAATTCCTTCATGACCACCATCTCTGTCAAAGTCGAGTTCAGCGGGGGACTTGAGCTTCTGTTCTCCAATCAGCGCGCACATACTGTTCAACTTCCCGCTATTAATTCCGCCACATCCAAAGAGCCCAACCTCCAGTATCTTATCGAGCACCTCCGCGACAATCTTCTCAAGGAACGCGTCGAGCTGTTTGTTGAGAATGAGACTGTGTACGCTCTTCAAGTCTTTCTGCTCTGATTTCAAAATCTTGGTACTGATGGCCGTGATGTGAATAGACGTCCGGGTATACTTGTCCTGGTAAATGATACGGATTGGGAACTAGAAGGTGAAGGGGAGTACGTTCTGAAGAATAACGATGAGATTGTGTTCATCTCGACGCTACACGGAGGATAACTTATCTTTCTGGAAGGAATACTTGACCAACTTTGAGAAAATATGGGTCCGCGCAGTCATACTTTCTACGATCTAGCGATCCGTGGCTGATTCTCTCCAATGGCAGACTCTCTCCTGGTCTACGGACAGCCATACCCTTGGATTCACAAATGGGTTGATTTTCGTCATGGAGGAACATCTCCGAGCGTAAATCACTTCTTGCTGTAGTAATCGAGGCTCGTAACGCCCTATGGCTGGTTCGATCTGATCCAGTAGCGGATACTACTTAACGATCGGGAAGAAAAAATGGCAGTGGCGTCCGTCTGTTTGTTTTCGTACAGACGCCACTATTAGGCAATCTCGCTGAGTTGTTAATGCCGTTGGGCATAATGCCTCCCGTCCTTCTTCGAAGATACAGATGTAAGGCACAAGAGGTATGGTCCACAATCAGGACTCATCCCACCTCCAATATTCCCAAGTGACTATTTTGTTGTTGATGATGGACGATAGTTAACTTTTAAGGCACCGTGTACTAAGCGTTTGGAAAACTTTTAAGCGGGCAAACTCGGCGAACTTTTATCAGAGATGTCTGGTTGACCTGGCTGTGGTGATGGACTTGCATGATTACATCTTGTGGTCTCGGAGAAGTCTTGATCATGAGTTTCTTGAATTGTACTACTTGTCCTACAGGCTTGGGAATGATGACAAAATGGATCTATACAAAAAAAAAACGGGGACCAATCGTGATCCCAAGGCGTTCAGAATGCAAACAACATCATGGACGTCCATCGTAACCGTTGACGTGATTAAACGTTAATGCTTGACGATACTCTAATGTTGACTACTTAACGCAATACGATTGAGATCCCGCAATAGTACAACGGGTACAGACGGGCCGTACATGCCACTGAATGATATCCATGCACACCGCACGGGACCGTAAGCGGCATGAAGCTTCTTCAACTTTTCAATTCAGATCAAAATCCCATGTCGACGTGCTCAAACACTCCACTCCCACAGATGGTAACTTAAATAAGGCATCGCTGGTCCGAAGTGAACGGGCGACCGCCAACCAGATTGTAACCACATGGTATGGGCGTGTCCCCTGGAGTTGAGGTGGGGCACCGCGAGACATTTGTACGTGAACATGGAAGTTAGTATGCGAGAGATGTGCATTGTGCTACTTTTAGTCGAGCTGACATGGCAATCATAGGCAGGGGCAAGGTGTGTGATGATGTATGAGAGAAGCAACCGCAAGGTTATGTCCAGGCACGACTTTGTTACGTAAGGCGATCGAGATCTGGAGAAGATTACGATAGAGACGACGAGTACTACGAGACTGGCGCAGGGGCTGGAGCAGCAGAGTTGATTCAGGAGAGTATGACTGATTGTGGCGTTGGGATGGGCTAAAATTGAGGCAGGACAGGGTGGGATGGAGATGAGACGATTTGTGTCGATGTCACGTGGACGTACCAAGTATGGCGGGTTGACGGAAAAGATTGGACTTGACCGACATCCATCAGCATCGACAGCAACTGAACAACAACGAGGAGAGCAGCGGGGGCGACGCTGCCGCCGATGGACAAAGTGTTATTGAGATTCGGCCTTTCTACAAGCTCTCAGGTTCCCGTCGATGTCAAGACTAATGTGGCACCGACTCTCTCCTCGGCGTCTGCAAAGAAGTTCGGGCTGGAGAACGTACGTTCTTGTTTTGTTGTTTATAAGGACATAAACGTTGACGAAACTCTAGTTCTGCAATAACTGGTCAGATACAGATGTTTCTCGTGTCGCCAGGTTCACTCACCATCTCTTAGCTATGCAAACTCGGTCATTCAGGCGTTATATTTCTGTACACCCTTCCGCGACCTCATGTTGCAGTCTCCGGTGACCACTCCACCACCACAAGTCCCTCCTGTCAGCCCAGTCATTTCCACCATGCCCCTCGTCCCCAACCGCCGCAAGCCCGAACCCAAACCATCCGCTTCGACAGCTTCCGAACTTCCTCTTGTCGCACTCATACCATCATCACCGTCGACCCTCTTCTCCGCTCTCCGCTCACTCTTCCTTCATATCTCTACTCACCCACAAGAGCGTGGCATCGTCTCACCCCGTGTTTTTATTGAGAAGCTCAAGGAGGTCAATCGCGTCTTCGACACCACTACTCATCAGGACGCCCACGAGTTCTTAAACTATCTACTGAACAAGATCGTTGAAGAAGTTGAGGAAGAGCGTAAGACTCAGGATGCCCTCGAGGACTGTGGGTCAACAATTTCGATCGGCGTATGAATTGTACTGATTCCTCAAGGTAGTATCGAACTCAGTCACGACCCTTCGATCACAGACGTCCAGTGCGGGGCATTCTCAACAACACTCCACCCTTGTGCATCGCCTTTTCGAAGGCGTACTGACTAGCGAGACCCGCTGCCTCACCTGCGAGACTGTATGTCCCCGAAGATTTTCCTTTTGATACGGTGTTGACGCAGGGTTGTTCAAGGTCTCCTCGCGCGACGAAGCATTCCTCGATCTTTCCATTGACATTGAACAAAACTCGAGTGTTACTGCATGCCTAAGGCAGTTCAGCGCTTCTGAAATGCTTTGCCATAAGAACAAGTTCTTCTGCGACTCATGTTGTGATCTACAGGAAGCTGAAAAACGGTAAGTCAGTGACATAGCACTTGTCAAACCGATATAAACTTCTGTGAATAGCATGAAGATCAAGCGTTTACCAAAAGTTCTGGCATTGCACTTGAAGCGCTTCAAGTATCAGGAGGAATCTCAACGATACGTCAAGCTCGCATACAGAGTCGCCTTCCCTTTTGAGCTCCGTCTATTCAATACTATCGATGATATGGAAGATGCAGACCGCCTCTATCACCTTTTTGGCATCGTTGTTCATATCGGCAAGTACGTATTTAGTCCATCACGTCATCGTGCACTTTTAATCTTACTCAAATACGATATAGTGGTCCTCATCATGGGCATTATGTTTCCATCATCAAGACACTGGGGGCATGGCTCCTTTTTGACGACGAAAATGTGTCTCCCATTGCCGAGTCTGAGATTCCAAAGTACTTTGGGGATTCAGCACCATCTGCAGGGTGTGCGTACGTCCTTTATTACCAGGCCGCCGATATCGATATGGGTAAGCTCGGACTGCGGCCAGACCAGACGGAAGAGTTCAGGAGTACAACCGCCGCAGAGCAGTTGCCACCGATTTGTCCGCCTGGGTTGACTATTGCACCTATACCTACTCCGTCATCGTCATCATCATCATTAGAAACGGGGCAGCCATTATTCTCCCGCTCGCAACCCTCCGCTTTCACCCCGTCCGCACCATCGTTTACCTCATTAGGCCACCATGCATTCCCGCCTGCACCACCTTTAACGGGTTCTCTCTCCTCCCCCATCTCTGTGCCCTCTACTGTAGACAGTAACGTCCCCACAAGTAGTGCTGTGGGTAGTGGTGGTGGACCTAGCACGATGACAGCAACTGGGACTCCCCTCGTGCGTGGCGCTAGCCTACCTGCAGTACCGTTAATGCCGACACGGGTCCTCATTGATGGTACTGAGGAGGGACCGGCTTCGCCTACTAGACAGCAGTCGACGATGAGTGTAGGAACTCATTCACGGCCGGGGACATCATGGTCGCATAAATATGTGGGCACACCACGAGCCTTGCCCATCCTGCCTCGGCCTATGACTAGCGGGGGAGATGCGGAGGGTGTGAGGGAGAAGGAGGGTGGATGGGCGAAGTGGTTCGGTGGTGGCGGGCGGAGTGCTGAGCCGACGATGGCTGTTAATGGTGTTGCTGATGGAGCTGCAGTAGGCAGCGGAGGGCCTGAGGACGGCGAGAGCAGTGTGGTGGGAGAAGTGGATTCTAACACTAGTGGGCATTCGAACGGGGCCCCTAATGGGTCAGCGATGACGGGGTTAAAGGAGAAGGGAAAAGGGAAAGGGCCCGGACATTGGTTTCCGAAGCGCAAGAGTTTCCGCATTGGAGGAGAGAAAACGCCAAAAAGTGCGATTACCCCTGTCGCCGAAGCGTCTCCCGACGCAATGACTCGGCTTCGAACATCATTACAGTTACCGCAGCGGCGAGCGTCTGATTCTGGGGATGGACAGTCAACGATACCTCCGCCGCTTACTGCCGTGCGATCAACCCCAGCTGTATACCAACAGACTCCTGCTTCGTCTTCGACCTCGAAGCACCAATCACCCGTATCGACGACTCTCGACAAGGAAGGTTCAAATTCATATCTTCATCCACACGACCACATTCTGGTCAACGGCGAAATCAGTCCTACACCCTCGTCGGACTCGTCATTTGAGTCTGGCGGTCCAAGCATTGGTGCTCAGACGGCTACTGTATCACTAGTCCCGCCTTCAACCCATCATACCTCCAACCTTATCACCAATCACCAGCACTCAGCACAAAATGGGCATCAACAACCGATGCAGCTTTTAACCCCCTTTCTGGCCCCACGTATGTACACCTCCGTGTCGACCCCGCCCACTGCACCTCCCTCAAGTATATTACTCACTACACCTATGTCCCCGTATTCCCGCACGCGATCGTACCCCGAACCACCACTTATGCCTGACGCACCATCGACACCCGAACGGAAACAGAGCCTCGGCAGTTTCCAAGTCCTTCGCAGGAAGGAGAAGGAAGAGGAAGAGGGGTGGGATGCAGTTGCGTCACGACCGTCGACTACTGGATCTGAGGCTGGGAGAGGTTGGGAAATGCCGCTACCGCCTCCACCTGTTCCTATACCTTCACCCTCTGTTGAACTCAGGACACATCAGTACCACCTACAGCCACATCAACAGCAACAGGGAAGTATGCTTGGTGATCTAGAGGCGGATGAGCCTGCAAAAGAGGCACCGGGGCTGGCGTCGTTTGGGAGTGCGAACACGAGTACTGGTAGCAGTGGTGGGGTTGGGAACGCGGGATTCAAGAAGGCGACGAGGAAGTTGAGCTTGACGGCGCCGAGACTTGGATTTGGGAAGCGGGAGAAAGAGAAGGAGAAGATGAGGGAGAAGGCTGTGCCTGGCTCCTTTATGCGCGTGTAAGTTAGGGATGAGGTTGAGGAGGCTACTATGGTATCCGGCTGGATGGAATTCGATGGTGTTTATGATTACCTGGATCATATGAGGAATGCATCGGACGGGAAAACCACATCCATTACCCATTCAACACTAAATTCACCCATGTATGTAGGAACACGCCTTGTGTTAATTATTTTGTTCTTAATCTTATTTAATTTCTTGCTAAGGATTCATCTGTGCAAATGGCGGTGATTAGTAGTTTCTTGATCCTGAACGGCTGGGAAAGCTGGCCCCAACTCATAGAATGCTGGCCACGGAAACGTACAATGCTGAACGAGATGGCGTATCGGACGGGAAAACCACATCCATTACCCATTCAACACTAAATTCACCCATGTATGTAGGAACACGCCTTGTGTTAATTATTTTGTTCTTAATCTTATTTAATTTCTTGCTAAGGATTCATCTGTGCAAATGGCGGTGATTAGTAGTTTCTTGATCCTGAACGGCTGGGAAAGCTGGCCCCAACTCATAGAATGCTGGCCACGGAAACGTACAATGCTGAACGAGATGGCGTAATGGTATCACCACTCTCCCATAGCCTATGATGCATTTTCGATAGTATCATCGCCACCGAAACATCAATACCTCTAATGCTGTCTCTTCAAGGTTCAGCATCCAATCTGGTCCTGTACCATGTTTGCACTGAGTCGCGGCCACCTGACTTGGATTCTAGACAGGTAGCGTTACCTCCTCAGTTAACCCACTCCTTTTGAGCTGTCATAAACAGAGGGCGAGGATCATCTGCTTCTAGCGCCTCGAATGACATGAGACTCTCGATCCGATCAAGGAGGATACTGTCATGTGTCGGAAAGTGAAATTTCTAGCCAACTTTTTTTGTCGCTCTATCCCCTGGATGTATTGGTCTCAAACTTTCAGGCCATCTTTATTTGTATCTAATCTAGTACAAAGTATTTTTTATAGAGGAATCCATATCAGGCGAGAGGTGTCGGCCTATGCCCGAGCGAGAGGTAACAGGAAGTGAAATCGCTTGTCACACCCGGGTCACAGGTCAAAGTTGGGAGGCCTGACATGGAGATAAGTCACGGGAAATGGAGTCACGTGACTATCCGCAACTTAAGACAGGGCATTCGTAAAACCGCGCCTACATCACGTGTTATGACTTGATGTGACTCACATGTTAATCAGTGTCACGGTAAGATAGGATCAGCGGGGAAAGAAGACCCTGTTGAGCTTGACTCTAGTTTGACATTGTGAAAGGACATAGAGGGTGTAGAATAAGTGGGAGCTTTGGCGCCGTTGAAACACCACTACCTTTATCATCTTTTTACTTATTCAATGAGGTGGAGCTGGAATTAATAGTCCCACCTTTTGGCTTCAAGCACTTGTAAAACACGCCTACATCACGTGCTGTGACTTGATGTGACCTGCACATTAATTAGTGTCACGTACTACAGCAATCTTGTATTATACATGATTATAGATGCAATTTAGACTACTATCAAGCCAATTTACTATCTTCTAAGTCTTTCATCAATGACTCTGGCAGTATTCTATGACCTCGGTACTTTTTTCCTGCCCAAGCTGCCTGTTTGCCATCCAAACCCTTGTTGTAAGCATCCATGAACTGCCATGCTCACCATGCAAACCTAGAACACTTGTTATTAGCCTGAGAAATGATAATCTGAGGAATGTCATACCTTCTCATCTCAAGTAATGTATCCAAAGCAGCAATCATGTTCCACTCCAGATCTTCTTCTTTTGATGAGGGTGGATTCAACCGGTAAGCCCACTTTGTGCAACCCCAAACTTGCTCAATAAAATTGAGCTCACAATGAAATTTTGGTAAGAAAATGACCTGAAAGCCTTGGCTCAGTGCATAAGTTTCCAATAGAGACTTCTCATTTGTAAAGTCTGGTTCATTGTACAACATATGCTGGCAGCAGCAATGAGGTGTGTCAGATGGACAGTTGAATTTAGAGCATTCAGCTCGAATCTGTTCCATGTTGGTGTATCCTCTCTCACTAAGAATCTGGGCCATTCCCTTGAATTTTTCAGAGTATTTTGGGTGATCAGCAGGAAGATAAAGATCTTGAGGTGTGCCATTGGCAAATGTCCCAGAACACATTCAGATTTTTGTCTTTATAGGGGCTGGCTTGTTGTCTAATCCAATTCCATAAACAATCTTTCTATTTTAATTATGGAGAGTGACTGCAAGTCCCCAGTTTGTTCCCTCCTTTAGGATATTTTTAGGCATCTGTCATATTGAAAAGGCATTCTCAGCACATTTTAGATGGATGGTGGCATTGTTATAAATGAAGATGTGGTTGAATTCCAGATAATCACAAGAGACAATATCCATTTCCTGTTTAGCTTGCTTTAGAATGTCACCATTGTCGAAATATCTATCATGATTTTTGCCTGGCTGAAAAATTACTTGAGCGCTCTCCTTTCCATTGCATGATCAGAGATATCCAAAGTTAGTGGAGACAAAATCTGCAACCATGAGTGATGGCCCCTCTCCTTTCACATATGGCAGTGGGGATTCATCATTTTTTACCCATTGTGCTGTCCAGCAATCATGTGCATAGAAGATTGATTCATTGTGAAACCAAGCAATGATGTGCCAAGTTCCATTTGGAAGCCGTTCAATATACTCTTCAAGATTTTGTGCATGCTGACATACTTCCCACATTGCTGCAAATACAATTTGATATCATTTGCAAATTTGTCATCATCATCAATTTTTGATTTGATCCATGAGCCATATTGTTGACAGGGACTTTCTGGGTCTCTTGCATGTTTGCAAAGGATATGAGCATGTCCTGGCTTCTTTCCCCATGCCTGGGTTGCAAGAGCAGAGGCATGAGTCCATTTTCCTTTAGCTGGTGAGTTCTCTGTAGTGTAGAAGCTCAACACAGTTTTGATGTCTTCAAGACAATGCTGAGACCATGGATCAATCTTTGGTGTTTTGTAGCCATGGCACTTGTTTCAATTACTCAGATGAGTGTTAGGTGGGCATAGAAATGCATCAATTTCCCATATTGTGTCCAGAGCCATCTTTTCAGTTGGAGGTTTTCTCTCATTCCAAGACATTCCTGCCTTCTGAGTTCCTATGCCATCATCACCACTATCTTCCAAGTCTAATCCCTCTGAGTCTGATCCATGTACAGCCTTGGGCTCTTGATCATTGGCATGGGATGCATCTGTAAATACTCTTTCATCCATGCTGAAACCAGATCCTTGTTCATTGTGATTGTGGGTTGCTGCCACTGCTTCTGATCCACAGTTAAGCTCTCTTTGGTGTCCCTCTACACTTGGGCTTCCTTTGGCAGTGCCTTCCATAATTGATGGACTATCTGTTGAGATGATTCCATCAGATTCTTTTGGCATATCAATGAATGCATCGATGGGGTGTGTTGCATCAATGATTGATGCATTGTCTGATGTTTTGTTAGAGTTTTCCTTCTCTGGACCATTTACTGGGATCTATCATGATGATACATGCTTTTAGGAACATGAAAAACAAGTTTAATGCATCCAATAATACACTTACATTCTCTTTATCACCTTTCTAAGTCTTCTTGAATTTTAACAAGATTGTTTTCTTGGTATTGGCCATAGCCCATTTCTCTAGGTTTTTTAAATAATCCAAGGCATATCTGGCCATCCTTTCCAAGCTACAGGATGCATCCTCCACACTGTAGAACATGTATATGATGAGAAAAGGATGTAAATTAAATGTATTCTTTTAATAGCATTCTCAAAAAGGTGTATATTAAAAATTGATCTGTGCAGGAACCTGGATAACTACTATATCTAGAGGACTGCACAAACAGAGTTCTTGATATCCATCTCTGTAAGGCACTATTAAGATCTTTGTGAATTGTCATGCAAAATCACACTTGGGCACATGACGTAGGTGTGTTTTACAAGTGCCCTATCTTACTACAGCAATCTAGGTAGCTCATAACTTATACAATCTCCTTACCTACCAGTTGGCATAGGTTGTTTGTGTCTTGGAGGAAGAGGGCTCATGTAGATCTCTCTCTCTCTAGCATGCATATAGGCTACTGAGCACACTATCAATGATTATACCACTGCTAACCTCATGACTAACCAAGTGGAGATGTGAGGTGGAGAGAGATAGGTCCCCTGACATCACTCTCCCTCTAGTGTGTGGCATCTCAACATGCAGAGTAGAAGAAGTTCTGGATTGCTCTGTCAGCTAGTGAAATAGAGTAGATTCCTCAAATGGCTTGAGGAGCATTGGAGTGTTGTCAATAAAACTCTTGGACTATACTAGGTGCATGGACATTCTCCTATAGTTTCCAAAATATATTCTTGATGCCATAACCCTTCTATTTCACCTTGAACTGAAGTTTATGCTGAAAGAGACAACTGTCCAGAATCTTCTTCACTTCATACTCCTTGTTGTTGACCAGGATTGGTGGTGGTGGTGAATTTGAATGGCAGCTAGGAATAAGGTCCTTAGGTGCAGGAAATAGCTTTATCATGTTAAAGACTGGGTGAAGTTGGTGCATCCCCACAGGTAGCCTTAGGCAATATGCTAGAGGGCCTACCTGTCATTCAATCACAAATGGTCTCAGATAGCAGTGAGATAGCTTTTGTGAGGGCTGAGTAGTCATGATATCTGATCCATCTAAGTATACTCAATCCCCTGGTTTGTACTGTGGTGCTAGCATGTGTCCTCAGTCATAGTATTGGGCCATATCATTCTTTGCCTTAGCTAATGCTGCCTTTGCCTCCTCCTGTGCCACTTTCATCCAATTCACAAATTCATTTACTGACTTGTTTGTCAATGGATGTATACAAGGCTCAAAGCCCATCCAAGGATGACGGCCAGTGTCCAGGAAGAATGGGGACATCTGTGTGCCAGTGTGAACATGGTTGTTATACTGGAATTCTGCATCTTGAAGTAGCTCATCCCAGTCATCTTGTCACTTGTTATAAAACAAGTGCAGATACTATTCTAGCTTCTGGTTAACAGACTTTGTCTGGCCATCAGATTGAGGGTGGTAGGCAGCAGAGGTGTGAAGCTTCACATTGAGAAGGTGGTAGAGCTCTTGAGTAAACTCTGCAATGAACTGTGGTCCTTGGTCAGAGACATAGGCATCAGACAGGCCATGCAGCTTCCAGATGTTCTTCCTGTAGAGATTGGCCACTCCCATAGCAGAGCATGATGTGTGGGTGGGGATGAAATGAGCTCACTTATTACAGAGGTCCACCACTACCATGATGGCATCATACCTATGAGCATCTGGTAGCTTCACTATGAAGTCCACTGAAGATATGCTCTAGTGCTCTGCAGAGACAGAGAAAGGGTGAAGCTGTCCTATAGGGAGTTGATGATGAGGTTTGGTCTGAAAACAGAGGTCACAGGTGCTGGTGTAAGAGCCAATGTACTGTGACATCTGAAGCTACCAGTAGTTGCTGGATACGAGCTCCAGAGTCTTCCACCTGCCTGGATGACCAGCAATGCAGGAGTCATGATGTTGTTCTACAATTTGCCTTTGGAGTGCAGGGATGTTAGGGACATAAATGCATCCTCAGAAGGTGAGCAGGTCATTCTGTAGGGCCTATTCATCTGTGCATACTGATTTTACTCCATTACATTGATTGGCATGCAGGGCCATAGCTGCTTTGGCCACAACATCCTCCTGTATACCATTGCAATTTTCTTATTGTATATCCTTAAGAATGTTCACCTCATCCTCTTGGACTGCCATATTTTCAAGAGCATGAATAGCAAACAGCTCTGGCTTGAGGAGGACAATATTGTCATTATCATCTGTCCCTGTACCATGGTCAGCTTGCTGAGACAGTGCATCTGGCTTGTCCATGCTCCATCCAGGTTTATAGTGCAGTGAGAAATCAAAGTTGGCCAGATACAAGGACCATCAAGCTTGACAGCGATTGAGCTTCTTTGCCATCCAAAAGTACTGGAGGTTCTTGTGGTCAGTCCAAACTTCAAACTCATGCCATGCACCTTCAAGGAAATGCCGCTGCTTCTCAAAGGATTGAATAATCACAAGCATCTCCTTGTCATGGATCTTGTAGTTCTGCTCCACTGCGTTCAAGCTCTTTGAATAGAAGGCTATAGGATGCCACTTGCCATCCTTCTTAGACTGCTAAAACAGTACTGCTCCAGTGGCAAAGTCTGAGCTATCTGCTTCAACTGATGCCTTGGAGAACACATCTTCAAAGTTCTGGAGGTGATGAGAAACTGTGCTATGCAAGGTTTTGGGCTGGGAGTTTGTCACAAATGCTTGAGCCAGGTGCTGAGATGTGGTCTGACTAGCCTGGATCTCTGTGGCCATTGGTGGTAGATGTAGTATAGCAGCATAGATCCTATCACCTACCTCTATAGCCTCATTTAGAGACTCTGAGTTCAGAGCACTGATAAAATCACCTTTACATCCATCTTTCTGCTAGGTTTCACTTTGGATGCCCCAGATGTCCTTGTAGAGGGCCTCTCTATAAGGAAACACCAGAGGGGGAGGATCCAGCAGGTCAATGTCAGCAAAGGAAATATGCCCTACATGACAAGCACATATGGCAGCATGCTCATAGACTAATGCTCTGTGCTCCTCTTGGGCCTCATTGGCACAAGTTGAACAACACTGAGGGCACCTACTCATGTGCACCTCACCCTTTGACTAATCAATCTTTGGATTGTGCTCTCAAAGCCAAGTGAAGCCCAGGATCATGTCTTGCTTTCCAAGGCTAGTAACAGCAAAGATGGTATGTTCTGAATGAGAGCAATAGCACAGAATGAGATCCATCACAGAGCAGATAGATCCTGCTTCATTAAGAGTGCCATCAATGTTGTATACAGGGATGGGGTGAGAGAGAGGTCTAGTGGTCAGGCAGTGTTGTTTCACATAGTTTATGTCAAGGAATAAACCTGTTGCACCACTATCTAATAAGGCAACAACACTTTGATTTTGTTGTGTGTCAGTGGTCTCAATCTCCACATTCAGATGTAGAGAGTTTGGGAATGAAGATGAGGCAACAACATACCAACAAGGGAGGCGTTGTCCCCAGGTAGGGATTGAGAGGAGGGGACTCTGGTTGAGCCTTTGACTAGAGGAGAGTTTTGTATGTCAAAGAGGGTGCTTACAGATTCAGTCATCAAATTGTCAACAGAGGAACATGTATTGTCAGGTTCTATAGACAGACAAGCAAACCAATTAGCACTAGGCAGCAGAGGCATACAAATCATCCATTGCCCAATTAAAAATCCTCTTCCTGTTCAGTGGATGGAGCTGCAGGGCTCACTTTGGAAGACAGATCCACTAGTGAAGCATCAGGAGAAGGGTCTTCTGAAGTGTCCTTCACAGCCAAAAGCTGTAGCAGAAGCTTCTCTTGTTCAGAGGGAGAGAGGTAGCGCACCTTTAGTCCCTGAAGGCAGATAGCATGCAAAGTGGCTGGTTTTTTTACAGTGATGGCACAAGAGAGGTGTTGATGCACATTAGCAAGAGGCATCTACTTGTATGAGGATTCCTGGAGGTAGAGGTCATGAAGCATGTACAGTGGGGAGGGGATGAGCAACTGGCAACTGAGAAGAATAATGGACTGGATGAGAAGTGTTAGAACATTGTAGCTCATGCTTTAGTTCTATAAGCTGCCACTGATCATGAGCAACCTTGTACCAAGTAGCAATGCTATTGTCTGGATGTCCTTCTGCTAGATTGTCAATGTGTTCTATGAGAGTAGAGTGTAGGCCTTCATGGAAAGTGAGGCAGAGCTGAAGACCATCCAGATAACTAGCCTGCTCAGCTAGCGCATGGAAGGAGTTGATATAATCATCTAAAGATTGCTTACCTTGGCCATACTGGTTGGGATTATGGAGGGAGAGTGCCACAGTCTTAGCTGGGTCCAGGAAGAAGAATTCTGCTCAAAATTCCATCTCAAAGGCTTTCCAATTGACAAAGCTATTCACTCCTCCAGGTCATTGAAAAACTCAAAGTGCATATGTCGAGGCATGGCCCAACTTCATGTATGAAAGGATCCAGGCAATTTTTAAGGCATCAGAAGTAAAAGCTTCACCACTCAGTTGGATGTATGTGACACAAGACTGAAGAAAGCATTCACCCACTGCTTGGTCTCCATTGTAAGTGTCAGAGAGTGCTGGGCGAGGTATTTTTGTGTGTGGAGCTGCAAAGACATTGAAGCAAGGTGCAGGATTCATCTCTGGTAGTGTAGGAGGTATGGGAGTAACAACTGGAGTAGGAGGAAGATGCTCTAAGAGCATCTGAAGAGAGTGTGAGATAGTGTGTACAACTGTAAGGGGACAGCTAACTGTGGGATTCCAACCAAGAGGTGGGCTGAGCAAGGCCTAGACAGACATTGTTCTAGGGGCTGGAAGCATCTGAGAGATTGGCTGGAGCAGTTGGTTGAGTCATGGAGACTGTAGAGGCTAGGAGTAGTCCAGTGGAGGAGAGACTAATAGGAGGCAAGAAGAAGGGTTTAAGCAGGCTAAAGGGGGGCTCTCAGACCAAAGTTGGAGACTTGTTCTTTTTGTGCCTTCATTCATTCATGAGTTACACAAGGACAGAATGTACAAACATTGTAATTTACACCTAATACACACAAGTCAGAGTGGGTGTTGAGCATTGTCCAGAGAACACTGCTTAAGGGAGTTGTGGCATTAGTGAGCATGAACCCAATAATAACACAGACAAGAGGATATCAAGTCTAGGTTACAATGAAGATACAAATGTGGTGATGGTGGGTGAGTGAGTGAAAGTACAGTGCTGAACACAATGGTGACGGTGCAGAACAAAGAGCCCAAAGAACATGTCACCATGTTTCTTTGGCACAAAATGTGTGCTGCATCTGTTCCAGCTGCAGACTTACATTTTGTGCCTTCATTCATTCATGAGTTACACAAGGACAGAATGTACAAACATCATAATCTACACCTAATACACATGAGTCAGAGTGGGTGTTGAGCATTGTCCAGAAAACACTGCCCAAGGGGGTTGCAGTATCAGTAAGCATGAACCCAACCCAAAAACACTGCATGTCGGAAGTGATGACAACAACCCCCAAGAAGTGGAACTAAAAACCATAAGCCCTCATAATAGGTTTGAGGCACTCTATGTACAAAGGGGTGATCAATTCCAGAGAATGCCAATAGCAAAGGAATGCGTTTGAAGACCATCTACTAAGGATCTTCCAGGTAGATACTCCCTGAGTTGGATTTGGCACCAAAAACAAACTACCGCTGTTGTGAAGACACAGATGTCAAATGAAGAAGACACATCCAGCGTGGCTTCCAAGGTGCAAAGCATATCAAGTGTAACCAGCAGCTATTCTGGTCTGATAGATGAAGCAGGACATTGGTTTTTGATGCCTCTTATTACATAGTTGAGTTGTATGCCCCCCCAGTACATGTGTCCATGTTGGATATGCCACACATGAATCACATCACATTTAGCGGCTACTGTTTGTCCTGCCAACTTCTGTGCAAAAGAAGCAGCAAACTTGCAAAGGAGGGATTCTGACACTATAAAAAAGGCAGACAAAGGAAGGCCTCTGGTGTGACAGTAGTTGATGAATTGCTGAACAGCCAATAAGTAGCAATCTGAGGTTGACTGCTTCCAGGCTTTGCTGATGGTATGGTGAATATCTGCTGAATGATGTACTGTGTTTGCCTTCTCAATTGTCAGCCACATACAACATGCACATTTGTAGAACTGACCTCCTCCAGGACGAGATGTCAGAACATGGGAAGGTTTAGAAGCTACATTCTCTGGTAAGGCATCCTCTGTCTGTGTCTGGTCTGGTACTTCACACAACATAACTTGATCCTGAGGTGGCTGAGAGTGACATAAGGTATCTATGTGAAAAAGAGATGATACATGATGCTTGGCAAGATTGTGAACCAGAGACTGAATAGATGCAATGCTGGAGGTCATCACCAGGTAGAAAGACAACACCAGAATTACTTATGTGATAGTCAGGATAACAAAGGCGATGGCTGACATGTTGACTAATTTGAATAACTATTTATGGAAGATCAGGCTTTGGTAATGCTGAATGAGGTATACTAGAGGAGACCATGGACTTTAAGTAATCAAGTAGCATGGGTGGGTAGGGATACAGAAGTTTTCTAGAAGGGAACAAGCTGTGTAAGAGTCCATCTGCTAAATTATCAGCCATCAATATCCACTCTACAGTAACCCAGATGGAATGAGACTGAAAGTTTGAAACAATGTTCCTCAGTATAGAATTTGAGGCCACATTCCATGAGTGACCCACAGCAAGTGTGCTGACACAGCCTGAATTATTGGAGTGCAAGATGACATGGCAATTGTAGTACTTTGCTACAATAAGCATTTGAGCTGTGAGATCTATGGCAACCATTTTCACCCAACCTATGTTGCAATCAGTTGTTTTTCATCCTGGTAGTAGCTTCCAGGCTAGCCATTTCCTGTTCAGGACAAAACCAATGCCCCATGAGGTGGAGGTGTTGACATGGACCATAATATCCAGGGTTCTGGTGGGTGGACAATGTGTAGAGAGCAATCTGTATGGGTCGAAGTGTTTCACCACCAAGTGATTTCTTTGAAGACTGATGGAGTGACCCTATGCTTAAGCCAAGGAGAGAAGGTCACTAGGAAAGCAGCACAAAAGCGATAGAGAGCAGGTAAGTGTGAGCAACCAGAAAGTATGACCAACCTGACATGATTCAGAGTACCGATCAAGGATTCTGTCAATTTCAAAGATATGGAGGCACCAAAGGACCATTCTTCCAATTTACCAATGTATTTGTTGTGTTTAGAAATCAGGAGTAAAACCGTTTTCTCAACTAAGGACCACTCAAAGCCGATGTAAGTAAAATGATTGGTGAATGGTACAAATTTGTCCAGGGCCCATGGCCAGCCTAGCGTCTCCACAACCGACTAAATAAGATCCTCATCATATTTATAATAGGTGGATCCATCTTCTCTGTAATGGAGGTACCAAAAGAAAATAAAGTCATCCACTCATTTCAAGACTGCCTCAATGCATTGGGTATAATAAATGAACACTATAGTGTCTGCTACTCAGCTGAAGATACTAGGTGCTGGGGAAATACCAAAATTCAAACGGTGGTTGAACACTATCAGTCCATTGATTAGGAGGGCTGTAAATAAATGCTTGTCCAGTTTGATAGGGATGATGCAGAACACCAATTCAACATTAAAAACTGCCACCTGTGTATCTGGAGGAGCATCTGTAATCAGGAGCCAGCATGCTGAGAAAGAACCCCAATACACTGGAAACATTTTGCATTAATGTGGAAGTTCACTGAACAGACATTGGGGTTGTCACAAAGAAAGGAATGATTTATAGTGATGCATAACTTCCCTTGAAAGCTCTCAATAATATTCAAAGGAGCTGTTTAAAAATGACCAAAAAGTTGTTTGATGAAATGAGGGGGGTATCCGATGGAAACGCAACCAAGCTCATGTTCTTTCCTATATTTTGCAAGTACAGATTTGTGGTGCTCAGGGGAACGGTAATGATTATGCAGATTAAAGGTATCGTCTAATATAAAATGTTTCAAACCTGTGATGTAATTAGATAGCTATGGAAAAAAGTGTAGCAGGAAGAAGACCTAAGGAAAAACCATGCTGTAAGCCATGTATGACATGAGCAAAACAGTCCAATGCATCTGCTGCAGAGAGGAAGGAAATCTACTGTGAGACCTTTAATAGTGTTGTTATTAGGCAGTATTGCTCAAGAAACACAGTCCTGAGCACTGTGCTGTTCATTTTCACACAAGAAACAGGTGTGACAATGGGGACAGGTCTGGGCCTGGCATGACTGGAGGCCATTAAAGGCAAAACAGTAAGTGACTCTGTCGATGTCTGCCCACCAGCTGTTGATGCACCTGAGGATACGTCTCATAGCCTTGCAGCCCCCAAATTGGCGGTCATCACCTCCACACACTATGCAACTGATGTTTTGGGCAGAAGGATTATGGCCTTGCCCATCATAAGGAGCATGATGGCCTCCACTGCCACCTCTGCAAGAGGAGGAGCCATGAGCTGACAACACTTCTAGGGGGGCATGAAAGGATTGGTTTGAGATCTGCAAAGAACAAATGGGAGCAGAGATAGCATTGTGCGAGGTGGTAATGGTAGAGGAATCACCAAAAAGAATATCAGAGAGAAGATGAGCAGCATGACAGATGGTATCTATCATATGGTCCTAAAGCTTCTTTTTGTAGACCAACTTATGCCAATGATCAATGCAGATGTTCCCTCCTGTCTGTAAATACAAATGACAAATGTACATGTCATATGCCAGGTATACCTCAAAGTTGATCTCAAAGTTATGATGCTGTAGAATATGATTGTAGTGTTCCTGGAAAGAACTGGCAATCACCACTGCTGTAGGACCCCCAATAGAACCCTCTGGCCCTGCTTTAAGACAATTTTGGATTACCCATACCAATGTCTTAGCAGCCTGCATGAACTTGATAGCAGTGAGGTGTCATTCCTTGCTTGGATCAAAATGTGCCACCAAAACCTGCAACTTGCCTGATAGAGACAAGGAAAGTGCTGAATCATCCTGTTTGCTTGATGTAGTCAAGGCCTGATAACAAGCGGCATTGGTCAGCTGGTCAAGGGGAATGTAGGAGGTCCAGCTAGCATTGAAGACACGCTCAATGCATAAGGAAATTGGCATGACATTAGAGTTGAGGTTGGTGCCCGTAATTAAAGGTGTTCCCAACAGGGGGTGAGAAGAGGCAGGAAGAGAAAGAGTAGGATTTACAGGGATGGTAGGGACAGCACTAAGCAAGGGGCAGGAAGGCTGTGCGCAAGGCACTTCTAGGAAATCAAATAAGACAAGCAGACATGGAGCCACAAAGGAAAAATCTACCGTTAACACCCCACCCCATAGGTGCAGCCTGAGGAGCAGAAGAAACTGTTGTAGGCAGTACATGCAAAGAACCACCCTGAAGAAAGTCTGAGTGAGCCCCTGCAGTGGACTGTGCAGAATGAAAGGCACTTGTAGGCCACATCAAAGAATGGCCAGCAGCTGTAGGCTGTGCTGTAGAAAGGCTAGCAGTTGTAAGTTGTGCCATGGAAAGGCTGGCTGCTGTAAGTTGCTCAGAGAAGGCCCCAGCTATAGGCTGTCTGGCAGTGACAAAGAAAGGAGGATCCCCTGCTGTCGAAGGCAAAACACCAGGAATGGCTGGTAAAGGCCTGTGTGGCAGAATGAATGACTGTAGGGGCTGTAGGTTGCCCAACTGTAGGTTGTGCGAATGGAATAGAGGGATTGGAGTGCATCAAAGGGGGGATGTGTTGGGTGACATTTGACCCAAACTTTTGAAGGATGTTTAAGAAGGGCTGCACATAACAATGTAATAGTTTCATTGGAAGAATCTTGAGCAGGACAAAATCCTTGCAAGAAAGTCTCCACAGCTGACTGAGGAGGGGGTATAGCCTCTGATCATTGTGGAGAGTGAGCTGGGCATTCTCCAGCCTGGTGCTCAGCTGGTGTTGTGGAGGAAAGGGGACGTTGGGGAGGGGAGGCAGGACAGGGAGGAAGTCATGAGTTCTGCTGAGAAATGGGAGGGGTAGCAGAGGCACTGTGGACTGGAATGTGTGAAGGAATGCATGCAGGAGTAAATGGCACAGCCAAGGTAGTGTGGGAAGAAGTGGAGGGAGGGCACATCAAGGAGGTGAGGGCCTTCATCAAGGATGGAGCTAAATGCCTTGGAGGAGGTGCCAAATCAGACTGATGATCTCCTGAGGTGCAATGACATATTACTGGAGATGGATCCAGATCGGGGGAAGGAGGGTGGAAGGATGAGAGAGCATCTAGATCATCATCATCCTCACTCAATTCCATGACCTCACCTTCAAACTCACCATCCAAGTCAATTTCATATTCATTATCTTCCTCTTCCTCAGGTACATCCTCCATAGTGAGCCTGCAATAGAATGTTACCTGAGGGGGCACAGCAAGCAACAGAGCTAGCAAGGCCAACTGCATTGATGGGAGATCCCTGTTGAGAGCAGGTACAATGCCAAGCAACAGCTGCAAGCCTAAGACTGGCACCAGGGTCAGGTAGCATCCCAGAGAAAGTCATTATCTCAAGAAAGACACAAAGTATATGGAGTTGAGAGTGAGCAAAAGTACAGCACTGAACACAATAGTGACAGTGCAGAATAAAGAGCCCAAAGAACATGTGACTGTGTTTCTTCAGCACAAAACATGTTCTGCATCCGTTTCAGCTGCAGACTTACAGCTGTAAGGGCAACCTCTGGGGGCTGTGGCTCAGTCACACAGCTGGTAGGGAAGAATCCAATGTATATTGAGTGTTGTATAGATGATTACCAGTCTAACTATGCACCTGGCAGAGAGAAATCCAAAGAGAACAAATCTGAGGATTCCCTATGCCAGGAGCAACACTTCAGAGGCTTCTGATGCATGGGAAGGAACTGTACAATACACAAAAGCCACAGCCAACTACAGGGAAGGCCTAAAGGGGCAAATCTTTAAAAATGATCAAACTTCAAAAATTGCTAGACATTGTTGATCTGCTAGGTTGGGAACTTGTTTGGATTATTGACAGAGTAGGATTGAAGCTAGAAGCTGAAAGTAGGACTAAAAGGAAGGGCTGAAGAAGGAGGATAAAGGAAAATTATAGCAAGGCAGAGGTGAAAGATGGAGAGAAATAGGTCCCCTGACAGCCATCAATGTTGTATACAGGGATGGAGTGAGAGAGAGGTCAAGTGGTTAGATGGTGTTGTTTCACATAGTTTGCATCAAGGAATAAATTTGTTGCATCACTATTCAATAAGGCGACAATGCTCCAGTTTTGTTGTGTGTTGGTGATCTCGATCTCCACATTCAGACGTAGTGTTTGAGAATGGAGAGGAAGCAACAATATACTGGCAAGGAAGGCATTGTTCCTAAGCAGGGACTTGTGGGCAAGAGAATGGAGAGGAGGGGACTCTGGTTGAGCCTTTAACTGAAGAAAGATTTTGTACATTGAAGGGTGCTTACAAGTTCAGTTGTCAAATCATCAACAGAGGAACATGTATTGTCAGATTCTATAGACAGACAAGCAAACCAATTAGCATCAGATAGTGAAGGCATACAACTTATTAGTCACCTGACTAAAAATCCTCTTCTTGTTCAGTGGATGAAGCTGCAAGGCTCACTTTAGAAGATGGATCCACCAGTGAAGCATCAAAAGAAGGGTCTTTAGAAGTGTTCTTCACAGCCAAAAACTGTAGCAGAAGCTTCTCTTGCTTAAAAGAAAAGAGGTAGTGCACCTCTAGTCTCTGAGAGTAGTAGTGTGCATGTAAGGGGATCAGCCATGCATGGGAACCATAGCCACCACCCACTACTCGGCCTCCTTTCCTGGGAGGCAGCAAGGCAGCAGGTGAACCAGGCACTAGGGTGCTGGCAGGCCCAAGGCAGGCAGTGAGTGAGAGGTATAGAAGCAAGAGCAAGCAGGAGCCAAGGCCATCACTGGAGGCACTCACAGTTGTGTCAATGTGTAGACCCAGAGACACTGCTATTGACAGGACTGGGGATGTACCATGCCCTAGTCCATCCTATATACTACATTAGCTAGTACTATGACTAATTCCTATATGCTAAGCAGAAGCCGCTGACTATGAGCTATTGGCTAAGCAGGCTGGTATGTATTAGTGATGCATAATCATCAACTATCAGCTGATGTACTAGGCTTACTGAGCATACCAATGCTGAGAGTGCTGACATGAGCCAGACTTACCAACCAGGGCTTGGCAGAGGCTGTGCTAGTGACATAGGGTGGCCATGAGGCCAGCTGACCCAAATGGTGGAGAAGACATTGATGGGAGGTGTCAGGATAGAGCTGGGTGGCCCAGGAGACAGCTAGAGTTGCCTGAAAAGGCAATGCTGAAGATCTGGAGCTAAGCCAAGCTAGAGATGGACGGTCCAAAGACCAGTCCCCTGACAGTGCAAAGTAGCCAGGTTTTCTGCAGCAATGGCATAAGAGAGGTGTTGATGCACATTGGCAAGAGGCATCTACTTTCATGAGGATTTTTGGAGGTAGAGCTGGCACTGAAGATGGTAGAGCAGTAAAGAGAGCATGTACAGTGGAGAAGGAACAAGCAACTAGCAACTGAGAAGGGCAATGGACTGGATAAGAAGTGTTGGGACATTGTAACTCATGCTTTAGCTCCATAAGCTGCCACTGGTCATGAGCAACCTTGTACTAAGTAGCAATGCTATTGTTTGAGTGTCCTTCTACTAGATTGTCAATGTGCTCCATGAGATTAGGGTGTAGGCCATCATGGAAGGTAAAGCAGAGCTGAAAACTGTCCAGATAACTAGCCTGCTCAGCTAAAGCATAGAAGGAGTCAATGTAATTGTTTAGAGATTGCTTTCTTTGGCCATATTGGTTGAGATTATGGAGGAAGAGTGCTGCAGTCTTGGCTGAGTCCAGAGGGAAGAATTCTGCTTGAAAATCTGTCTTAAAAGCTTTCCAATTGATGAAGCTATTCACTCCAGGTTGTCAGAAAACTCAGAGTGCATACCTCAAGGCACAGCCCAGCTTCATATATGAAAGGACCCAGGCAATCTTCAAGGCATCAGAAATGAAGGCTTCACTGCTCAGTTGAATGTATGTAACACAAGACTGAAGGAAGTGTTCACCTACTGCCCAGTTACTGTCATAAGTGTCAGGAAGTGTGGAGCAGGGTATTTTTGTGTGTGAGGCTATGGAGATATTGAAGCAAGGTGCTGGATTCATTTCTGGTGGTGTAGGAGGTGCAGGGGTAGTGGCTAGAGTAGGAGGGAGATGCTCCAAGAGCATCTGAAGAGAGTGTGAGATGGTGTCCATAATTTGGTGTAATTTGGCAAGTTCAGTTATGTGCAGAGTAAGAGAGGCTTGGATAGTCTGCACTTGAGTTTCTAGAGCAAGCAGGCAGTTCCAGGCATTGTTCTGGAGGCTGGAAGCATCTGAGGGAGTGGCTGAAGAAAAATGCTATTTCAAACCCAATTACTTCCTGCCAATTATCTTCTCAACAATCCTGCATATTCCCTAGCAAGAACATAACTGACCAATTCCTCCAGTGCTCAAACCTAAAATTTGTAATATCATTTGTGACAAGATAATGCAGGCATCTATGAATCCTCAAACTCCTCATATTGGTCACTTGTGTTCTAAAAAAATGGAAAGCTGCATATTGTTCATAGCCTAGAACTGCTAAACAAAGTCACCATACACCATTCAGGAGTGCTGTCTTTTTCAGATCATGTTGCCAAATCATTTGCAGGCAGAATCTGTGGTGCCACCTTGGATCTCTACATCAGCTATGACAAATGCTTAATCTATCCCTCCTTTTATGATTTAATGACATTTCAGACTCCTTATGAAGCCCTGCACTTAGTAACCTTGCCGATGGGCTAGTGTAATTCAGTGCCAATCTTCCATGACAATGATGTCTTTATCTTAAAACCTAAAATATCATTTCATGTCTTATCATTCATTAACAATGTAAGTGTTAAAGGCCTAAAAGATTGGAAGCTGGTTAACTGAGCTTCTGCCACTCATTTCAAAAATCCAAACATAAGGTTAGTGCTATGAAAATTTTTCCAGGTCTTGAATTCAGTCCTACAACATATAAAATATTCTAGTGGGACCTTCTCAGGTCATAAACTTGTTCTTTGTATAGAAAGGTTTAAAATTCTAGATCACATATGCACTCCTGATGGTTGTGTTTTTAATAATGACTGCTTAGTGCTTCTTGAGCTCTGGAGTGTTTGCAATAACATTAGCAAAGTCCGCACATTTTTGAGTGTAAGGGTGACCTCTGGAGGCTGTGGCTCAGGCACATGGCTGGCAGAGGAAGATCCAAAGTGTATTAAAGAGGTGTAATGTACAAGCATAAGCTAACTACACACCTGGAAAAGGGAGATTCAAAAAGAACAAGTCTAAGAAGTCACTCTGTCAGGCATCCATGAAAATAAATATAAGTCACATGATATTAGTCAGGTGATGCTGATGTAACCAATTCCAAACAGAATTGCTGATATAATGCTGATATCATCAATTCTAAACAGAATTGCTGACATAATAAAGAGGAAAATAATGGAAACTCATAACCAAGCAGAGATGTAAGGTGAAGAGGGCTAAGTCCCCTGACAAACACAGAATATGCCAGTGGATCCAATACCTCAAGAACAAAATAATATGGAGAAACATGCTATCAAACACCTGCCAATTCAGAAACATCTACAGAAATCAGGATAAATACCAGTCTCTACAGCTAGAAATAACTCTGACAATTCAAAAAAATGCCAGTGCAACATGCAGTTTGAAAGTCAAGGGAGTTGGTAGACTGTATTTATAAGGCCAGAGTAAAGTGCTAACAAGTGATTAATGAGCTCCACTGTGAGGAACAACTTGACCTGTCTGCTATTGCTAAAAAGAACCAAAATCTCAATGACATCATAGCAGCATTGAATGCATTTGAGGATGAGCTAGAGATGGGTGCTGACAATGTTAATCTAGAAGGATCCAAGACCCATGATGGGATCAGGCCCAGAGCTGTGCAAATGCAGAGAGGTGGAAGAAGGCATACAAGGATGAACTGACATCTCTGAAAGAGATAGGAGTCTACTGCTTAGTTCTAAGAGAGGAAGTATTCACTGAACACTAAATACACCATAGATGACCAGTGTTTACTCTCAAATACAATAAAAGGGGGAACATTGTACAATTCAAGATGCAACATGTATTTCAGTGCTTCAACCAGATTTATAATAAAGACTACACAAAGACAACCTTATCAACAGCACACACAAAATTGTGGCATATCCTATTACATCTGGCAGCAGCTCATAACTGGAATTCAATGCAAGTTGACATCAAAACAGCATTCTTATATGGGGTCTTACCTCAGGAGGAAACTATATATATATAGAACAATTGAGGGAGTTTGAGGAGTTTGAGAAGGAAAATTACATGTGCAAGTTGGAGAGGGGCCTTTACAGCATGAAGCAGGAAGAAAGGATATAGAATCAGATGTAAGCCTGGCTTATGTCAGCCAAACATATTTGACAGACTTTGGATACTTGTAACTAACTTCTTCTTACTCATATCTCTATCATTGACTGTATACTGTCTCGCTGCTTTTCTATATATGCTGTTTTAGTTTATGTGTGTGATTAGCAAACCTTTGAGTGTGCCTACTAGTGAGTAGGCTTCCACTTTTTTTTAAACTTCAAACATCATATCACTTGCTCCCATAAGAGGAGTGAGAACTTGTTTTCTTTCTTCTGTACTGTTCAGCTGTGTCAGGGGCACCTGTAGACTGAATTAGGCTGAGTGAATGAGAAATTGCCAAGGACAGGAGGCAATTGCAGCCTCATTGATTAACATGAGCTCAATGCAATCTGAGTGATTGCATGGGTTTTTGCTTCTGTTTTCTCCATTTGTTGAAAATTTGGGTCTGAACTGTGTTGGGCTTGAGACTGGCAACAAGTTTGTGTTGAAACAAATAGAAAAAGACCACATATAGTGACCTGGAATCTCAAGAATGAAACATGACATTACAAGGCATGCTTGATACATACATGCTGCCAAAGATGTCTGCTATTCCCATTAGTCCACCATGAACATGTTGTGGACCTCAACAGAGAACTGAACCACTAGTGGAGGTTGAATCACTGCCATCAATCCTTTTGCCGCTTACTCTGTTAACTGAGGAGTTGCATGTATGTCACACAAGGTCATCATCACCATTGTCAACTTTGTTTTCTTCATCTTTTGCCTCATCAGATCTTTTTAAACCATCTACCTGCTATAAAAATTGTAAACCAATAATGTCATCAAACACCAATGCTGTCTTGGAGATTCCATCAGAAGTCAAGCTACTCACATTTAGATCAGGAGTCCTGCAGCCAAAAACACTTTTTGAATTTGCTAGAGTCTGCCATGGTGTTTTTTGCTTGAAGAAAATCCCAGGAGATGAACAGATTGAAACTGTTTCTGCCTGCTTTTATAATGCTCATAATTGTAGACTATATTGATAGCAACCTGTCTGATTTGAAGAAGCTGTCTTTCATGGAGTTCATTGTGGATATTGCAAAATGCTATCTTTGTGAGGGGTGGCAGTGCTGTATTTAAAGGGAAATTTTGAACTTGAAGCAGGAGAATCATACACTATGGGATTTCTACCAGGAACTGTGCATGCTGAACATCATGTTGAAGAGGCAACCAGAATTCTTGGATGAAAAACACATCCAGGATCAGTTGGAGGCTGGGATCAATGATGAGCTTGACAAATGCACCAATGAGGAGGGTGTTTACAAAGAGATGGATTTGAAGCAGTTTGTGGATGCACTTGACACCTGTGATCAGAAATGAGCAAATGAGTTAAAACATATTCATGAAAAGACTGAGGAATCCATCTGCAAATGTCAGGCTTTGATGTTCTCCTAAGGTAGTAATGTGCCCATGGCAAAGTCAAACTCAAAGTTGAACTCTGGCAGGAAGGAAGCATCTGGATTGACAAACATAAAAAAAAAACACTTGTCTGATGAATTTAAAATGTGAATATCTGAGAGCCATGAAGGGAGGCTTTAACTGTTGGGTCCTGAACATGGGGCACTTCCACAAAGAGTGCCAGGAGCCAGGACTAGTGCCAAGTCAATCACAGATGCCAGCAGAATGGAAACCAACTGTGCTCAGTACAATTACAAACACAAACTATGTGCCAAAGATCAGGCTAGTGGCTGCAACAATTGAGGAGGTTGACAAGAGCATGGTGGTGGCAGTTTTCACAAGCAAGTCCATCTACAATGAGGACCATGATTACAGTGATGGTCCTCAAGTGAGTGACTATCAGTCATGGCATTTTAATTTCAAGTGTACAGTGGATGAACCAGCAGTAGATGTGGTCATGCCTGTTAATGTGTTGATTGATACAGAGGCACATCTGACTTTGATTTCTGCAGAATTAGTTCAGAAATTTGGCCTGCAAACATTTTTGTTGAAGAATCCTGAATGCATTTCAGTTGCACTAGCAAAATCAAATCAAAGTTGTATGATTACTTCTGTCTGAATATGTTAAATTGTTGGTCACTTTGATGGATGGTTAATGGATATCCTGTAAAGTTATCACTGTTGTGGCATCTGGTCTCTGTGCTCCTGTAATTTTAGGTTTACCATGGCTCAAGAGAAATAGTATCTTAATCAATTGCAAAGTGGACTCATGCATAGACAAAAAGAGTGGTTATAAATTATTTGTCTGGATGCCAGCCTTGCTGCCCCCACCTCCTTGTCCATGGTCGAAAGTGTTCATGGCCCAGGTGCAGGAAAGCAGTACTCAAAAAGCTTAAGTTCATATGCACTCAGCATTTTGAACACTTGCAATGAGATCACCTTTTTGAGGTGATGCCTATAGACTGCATAGCAGCTGTGAAATGTCGTATCAAGCAGTTGGTACTAGAGACCTTGAACAAGCATCATGAACAACTGAAGAAGGACTTTAAAGACATTCTTGAACCCATACCGCATGCCAAACTGATACTAATGAATGTATACATGGAAATTCACCCGAAGTCAGATGCTAAGGATGCTTATCAGAGAATATTATCTCAAACCTATCAGTGTTCACATAAGTTCAGGGAGGTGTTCCAGATGCTCATCCAACAACACTTTAATGAGAATTTGTCCATTGTCTTTACCACATGCATTGCCTGCATTTATCATTCCCAAGGCTGACCCAAATATATTACAATGCTGATAGCATGCTCAGTCACTTAGATGCATGCTAGAGAGAGATTCACATGAGCTCTCTTTCAAAGATACAAACAACCTATAGAAGATTGTACATAGGTTGTAGGCTACCTGTAAAGAATTTATAACTATTTCAAAGCACAAAGATGTAAAAGGTGGATACTGGCAAGTTTCTAAAAATTCAACAAGTAGGCAATATATGAATTGCTTTAGCTAAATAAGCTACTTGGTTTGTAAAGAGACTATTTAATAGTATTGCTGGATGAGGAGGGTAGTTAGTGTCAGAAGTATATGTGCCTGAGAAAACTCTAAGGTGCTACTTCACTCTCTTTGAAGTCGGTGTTGCCGATGCTTCTTGCTGACAGTTATTGCCAATGAGCTTGGTGACTCACTCAGTGGTGGTGGCAAAGGTGCTTTGTAGGTGAGAGGTTTTCACCTAGCTGACAAGCTTTCTGACTGGCCTGGTGCCTAAGTAGGTGGACTTGGTGGATGAGGCAGCAGCAGCCTAAGTAGGTAAACTCAGTGGATGAAGAGAGCCTGACCAAATTGGCTGTTGTGGAGCAGAGGCAGCAGTGGGGTTTTGAAAATATAAAGGAGGGATAGTAGGTGATGCCAGAAGGCCAACCAGCTCACTTCCTGTTCCTCCTTCAACTAAACTATGCCTCAAAAAGCATGGCACTTTGCAGATCAACGCTTAGCATGGGAATAAACTATGCCTCAATAGGCATGTAGAAATGCTACAAAGACAATGGTCATCTAGCACATAGGTGCCATTGAAGGCGATGTAGACTTAAAAAAAAATATAGAGAGACTTGGCAGAAGTGGCACTAGTAATAGCTGCTGACTTACTGCACAAGGGCAGCTTAGGATGTGAGCTTTTGAAACAAAGGGTGAGGGCAATTTCTTCTTGTAGTTTGTTGTTATTTTTTCTACTTTTGGTACAACTTATATACTACTAGAGTGAAAAAATTGGTAAGCTCTCCACTCCACCTACTATCCTAAATATGTACTAATTCCTTCCTGTGCTGATGACATGTGAACATTATTGCTGCCCAAGTGAAGCCTATGAGGTCAGTCCAGGAGAAAAACCAGTAGTGGTGTATGTGGCTAGAGAACTAATAGTTCTGTGATCCTTGAACCCAATCATCAATTGAAAGGGGAGAGTAGAGTCAATCTTAGACAGTGGGTCTCAAATAGTCTGTATGGCACTAAAAGAGGCTTTGCATTTAGAATTGACTTGAGATCCAGACATAAAATTACACATGGAGAGTGCCAACCAGCAAGTGAATGAATCAGTTGGGTTAGCATGCAATGTGCCATTCACTTTTGCTGAGGGCTTTACTATCTATCTACAAGTGCATATCTTTGAACAACCAGCTTATACTGTCTTACTAGGTCATCCATTTGACACCTTGACAGAAAGCAACATTCAAAATTTGCAGGATAGGAGTGCAATCATAACCATCAGAGACCCAAACATAGGTCAATGAACAGCTCTCCCTACTATTGAAAGGGGGAAGGTGCCAAAGGTTAAGATTGCAAATAAAGAAGAGTCAAAATTTTGAGTCTCAATGATCTGATCTCTGATCAGGAAGAGGTGGCAGTAAGTCTCATGAAGACTGAGGATGGAGATATAGTAGTCACTAGGTATTCTATGGAACATAGGGAATTCAGTAAAGAAGAGTTGAGAGATGTGTACTTGCATGCTTTTGCAGCAAGCAAGAGTTGTGAAGAAAAAGAGCAGAAAACATTGTCAGCCTATTTGAATGGGCAACTATCTCAGATACCTGATGATCTTGAGAAATTGTTAGTACATGGAAAGAGCCTAGAGTCAAAAGCAGGTGTGGAGGAGACCACACAAGTATTCTCAAAGAAATACAAACCTGTGGCTAGAAAGGTGAAGCCAATACTAGAGACCTCACCTGAGTTTAGAATTGAAATGTGCATTATTGAAGACCCACTAGCAGACCTGCCTAAGTTGGATCCACACCCACCAGACTTCAAACCAACAGGGAGATACACAGCTGAGTGTAAGGAAATCATTGACCAAGCTCATGGTGATGATTTCTTGTGGCCAGAGGAGATGAAAGCTGTACATCACTTGATGATGTTGCAGAATGAGGCTTTTGCATGGGATGATTCTCAAAGAGGAAGGCTTAAGGAGGAGTTCTTCCCTCTGGCAGTTATGCCAGTAAAAACTCATACCTCATGGGTATCGAAGAACATTCTCATTGCTCCAAGACTTCATGACAAAATCTGCAAAATGATAAAGCAGAAAATTGAAACAGGGGTCTATGAGCCATCTAACTTATCATACTGTTCTCAATGGTTTACAGTATTGAAGAAAGATGGTGAAAGCTTGAGGATAGTCCACAGCTTAGAGCCTTTGAACAAAGTAACCATTGCACACTCAGGGTTGCCACCAGCAACTGAAGAACTAGCTGGTCACTTTGCAGGCAGGACTTGTGGAGGGATATTTGATTTATATGTTGGGTATGATGAATGTATATTGGATGTGCACTCAAGGGACTATACTACCTTTTGGTGCTCTAAGGTTGGTCACTCTCTCAATGGGCTGGACAAATTCAGTACCAATCTTTCATGATGATATTACTTTCATCTTGAAAGATGAGATACCACATGTTACTTGGCCATATATTGATGATGTGCCAGTGCAAAGACCACTTCACCTATATGTACCAGATGGTGGTCATGAGGTGATTTCAGAAAACCCAGGCATTAGGAGATTTGTATAGAAGCACCTTCATAATATGAATTGAGTGCTACAAAGAATTAAATATGCTGGAGGAACTTTTCTGGAAAGAAGTCTGTATTATGTGCAGATGAAATCATAGTAGTTGGACACAGATGTTCCTATGAAGGACAGAAACCAGAAACTAAATGGTTTGCCATTGTTATGGGCAGGGAAGATTGTAAAACTACCTCAGAAGTATGCTCTTTCTTAGGTACATGCAGTACTTTTAGAATGTTCATTAAGGACTATGCCAAGATTGCAGCACCCATCAATTGGTTGACACAAAGTTGTGTACCTTTTGTATGGGGTAAAGAACAGCAATCAGCAATAGCACAAATAAAGGAATTGCTAGCTGAAAGTGCTCCTTTGAAACCTATTGACTATGAGTCAGGTGGAGCAGTAGTACTATCAGTAGACACTTCTTAGATGGCAGTGGGCTTTGGAGTATTCCAAGAAGCTCCAGACAATCCCAAGCAATGCACTTGTGCTAAGCTGTGATCCATTACCCTGAATGAGAGAGAAGCTTGGTTCTCTCAATCAAAGCAAGAGCTATTTGGTTTGATGAGGGCTTTGCAAGCTAACAAATATTGGTTGGTTGGTTGCAGAAAAGCTTGTGGTGGAGACAAATACTAAATACTTGAAAGGAATGCTAAGCAATCCTGGAGTAGGACCCAATGCCACTATTATGAGATGGATTGAGGATGTTCTGCTCTACCATTTTACATTGTGACATATGCAAGGCAAGATCTTCAGTATGGATGGTTTGTCTCAAAGAACTAAGCAACTAGGAGATGAAGTGTATCCATCAGTTGATCCTGAGTTAAAGGATGAACCAAAGTCCATGTATTTTGAATATCCAGACAAGTATAATAATGTACCTGGTTGGGAAGATTGGAAACTGTTAGCACTTGAGGAGTTTGCAGATCAAATTGATACTAGAAGAGGCTACTTTCAGTTGGTAGCTAGAGAAGTATTAGATTTTGATAAAGAACTCAGCCAAGCCAGGTCCCAAGAGCAAAACCTTAGAAGCATGGTGTTGAATGAATCACAGT